>JAJOZX010002256.1:522500-655000 GCA_023014485.1 Bathynomus jamesi
TTTTTTTTTTTCTTAAATTCCGAAACAAGAGATGGAAATTTTTTAACACAAGTTGTCAATTCACACCATAATTTTAATGGATTCGAGAGAAAATAAAAAAACGTTTGTTAACGTTAGTTTTAACAAATGGTAATATAAATTCGTTTATTCTTCCGCTATTATAGTTATGAGATCAAGTGGCATTTCCAATAAAGTCTCGCATTAACGTTTCTTTAACATTCAGTCTGAAACATAAATTCTGCAAATCTACGATTAAATAACTGAGAGACATTCAAAATACTGTCCTCTAATTCTTTAAATAGCTCTTCCGCGTGAGCAATAGGCAAAGTACAGGGTGGTCCAAATGTCTCAATTTATTTTGCGAAATATTATTTTTGTTTTATTTTCTACAGGCCATCTATGATGATGGATGTACAAGAACGTGTGATGGTAGTAACACTACGTATCCAAGGGAAGAGGTGCAAAAAAATTCGAGAAAAATTCGAAATATTTCACAAACCAGGACCTACAGACAAAGCAATTCGCGAGCTGGTCAATAAATTTAAAAGGACAGGATCTGTTCATGATGAGGCAAGATCTGGGCGTCCAGGTACCCCTCAAGGAAATGTCGAATTGGTAAGAGATGCCTTGAAACAAATCCTAGAATGTCAACTCACACAACATCACGTAGACCGAGCATACCAAAAACGACTGTTCTCAGGATTTTAAAATCAGCATTAAGAAAGAAAAGTTACCATATTCAAGTGCTACATATGAGTTAAACGACGAGGATTATCCAAGACGAGCTGCCATGTGCACAGAATTGATTGAAAAAATTCATACCGAAACCTAATTAAACCACATTCTCTTCAGCTATGAGGCTGCATTCCACACATACGGAAAGGTTAATCGACATAATTGTCGTATCTGAGTTAGTAAAAAAACAACCGAGTTCTACGAATGGGAGAAAGATTCTCCTAAAGTTAATGTCTGGTTGGGTATGACAAGATCGAAGATTTGCAGACCTTTTTTCTTTGCAGAAGCTACGGTAACAGAGCCAATTTATTTTGACATGCTTCAGCAGTTTCTTGAATACTAGCTTCATTCAGATGGCATTCTCGACACTGTTGTCTTTCAACAAGATGAAGCTCCATGTCACTATGCAAACATCGTTCGGGCGTACCTTGATGAGCTCTTACGAAATCGCTGGATTGGACGTGGTGGAAACCGTGACCCGACAATTCAGCGCAGGACAATTCAGCGCCGACAATTCAGCGCAAGACAATTCAGCGCAAAGACAATTCAGCTCAAGACAATTCAGCGCGAAAATACCAACAAAGAAGAAGAAATAACAAATCCAGAGGGAAGAGAGGCTTGCAACTGTTAGGTTAGGTTAGGTTAGGTTAGGTTTCTAGTTTTTGAAATAAAATCTTAATTTTAACAATTCTAACAAATTTTGTTTTTTTAAATAAAATTTTAATAATTATACTCCTTTGAATTTTATCTCCGATTTGTCACTCCTTCGTTATGTCACTCCTTCGTTACGGTATTTATGTCACTCCTTTGTTATGTCACTCCTTTGAAATGTCACTCCTTCGATACAGACCCAATTTAGCATATATATAAATATACAAATTTTTCTCTTTTTTATTTATTGCGATTTATTTTTATTATTTTTAACTAAACTTTTAACTGTACTGACTTGCGCTGAATTGTCTTTCGCTGAATTGTCTTTGCGCTGAATTGTCGGCGCTGAATTGTCCTGCGCTGAATTGTCGGTGCTCCGGTGGAAACAGGCCCTGCAGCACAATCTCCGGATTTAACACCATTAAACTTGTTTGCGTGGGGCTTTATAAAGTCTGAGGTATACAAAACAAGAGTTACAAAACCTGCAGAATCTCCGAACCCGCATTGTCGCGGCAGTCGCTAAAATAACCTCAGAGATGCTTGAGAATGTGTGCCGCAACGCAGTGGGCAGATTTGAGATTTTCAGCGACACTGATGGTGCTCACGTCGAATCTTAAACCTAAGCTTGATAAATAAATATACATCTAATTAGGTTACTACATTTTTAGCCTAAAATAAGGAGGTAGAGAAGCTGCGCGTGGCTAGTTGGAGGACTACGATCTTTGTCCACGCTGGTGGCAACGACCTGTTCCTCAAAGGCAGTAGGGTAGGTCTTACAGAAGGGATCAATACCGAGATCGTGTCTCTTGCGGATGATCTAAAACTGAAGACAGACAGGGGAATGTTGATGGGTATTTTACCGCGGATGAATGCAGGTGACCACGCGCTCAGTAAGGTCATTGGCATCAACGAGAGGGTGCAAGACTTGTGCGTCCCGCTGGGCGTGAGGTTTATTGACCCCTTCGACGCATTTTCGGGTAGGTGGGACCTTTACCAGAGGGATGGTGTCCACCTCAATAACAAGGGTAAAGGTGTGCTAGGCGCGCTGCTCGACCGGCACCTATACAGAATGGTGAGGTCGAGCCCGGGGAGAGATGATGTTGAGCTGGTGGCGGACGTACCTTCAACTGAAGAGTGCGTCCAGGTACAGGTGGGTGACCCTCCTTCCACGTTGGAGGGAGCTCAGGCTCCTGCGGAAGTTGCCCCCTCGTTGGTGAGGGGCTCTTCAACTCCCGACAGCCCTGGCTGTTCGGGAAACGGGTCGTGCTAGGGGGCGGTCAGAATAGGGAAGACTCCCTCCGTGCAATGCTTTTTAATGCTACGTCGATTAGGAATAAGTTTTGCGAGCTACGGGCGCTCTTAGCATCAGATTACCAGGATATCGTTGCTATCACTGAGTCCTGGATTCATACTGATCGTAAGGACTACGTTGGGGAGTTCGAAATTCCCGGGTATAGAATGTTTCGCAAAGACCGCACCCGTGGGGAGTGGGGTGGGGTACTAATATACGTCAGGGACACGTTGAGTACGGTTGACTGCCAGTTCCGGTCGGAACGGGAGCTGCTTGGCGTCGATCTGAACGTGGGAGGGACGAACTATAGGTTAATCTTGGTGTACAGACCTCCGCATCTCCTCCTCGAGGAGGATAGAACTCTGTACACCGAACTCCGTAGCCTGCTAGGGGATAGGGTGTGTGTAGTTTTAGGAGACTTCAACTGTCGCGGCATAAAGAGGGAAGACAGGACTGCTGATGCTGAAGGGAGGAGGCTAGTTGACTTTGCTGATGAGAACTTCCTCACTCAGTGGGTCAATGAGCCTACATGAGGCGAAAGCGTTCTAGACTTAGTATTAACGACCGAAGACAACCTCCTCACTGGCCTCACCGTTGACGAATCGTTGGGCGGGAGTGATCACGGTCTGATTAAGTTCCGTGTTTGCGTCGGGTGAAGCGTAGTAACTCGAGAGGCAGTAAGCTCGATCTACGGCGGGCGGACTTTGTTAGCCTCCGGGATAGCGTAGGTGAGATGGGGTTAGAGGTCAGCGGCGATGTTGAGGGAGTGTGGAGTGCATTCCGGGACCAGTTTATGGTGCTGCAGTCTGCTGCCATACCCTCAAAACCGGTCACCCCCGCTTCAACGCAGCCTAAGTGGTTCAGTTGTGACATCGCTTCGGCTATCCAAAATAGGAAAGTAGCGTATAGGAGGGCGAAGGCCAATCGTTCCCATGAGAACACTGAAACGAATGTCCGCCTGTGTAGGGAAGTGAAGGTGAAGGTTAGGCTAGCGAAACGTAACGAAGAACAACGGGTGGCAAGCCTCTGCAAGGGGAACCCTAAGGAGTTCTTCAGTTATGTTAATAGTAGAAAGCCCATTAGAAGCATGATAAGGACCGAAGCGGCGTTCTGCGGACCTCCGACGCAGACATCGCTAATGTGCTTAATGAGTACTTTGCGTGAGTGTTCACCAGGGAGGACACCCGCGTCATCCCCGAGCCAGGCGTCAGGCACGAAGGTGCTGGCCTGGATAGTGTTCGATGTACCGCGACAGTCGTTGCCGATAGAATAGACAAACTGAGCGCATTTAAGGATCCTGGGCCAGACAAGTTTCTCCCCAGTGTGTTGCGGGAGGTGCGCGACCAGGTGGCTTCCGACCCTGCTACAGTTTTCAACAAATCGTTGGAGACGAGCCAGGTGCCTGGTGACTGGAGGGAAGCCAACGTGACCCCTATCTTTAAGAAAGGGGATCACGTAAGTCCAGGGAACTATCGTCCCATTAGTCTCACTTCAGTTGAAGGTAAATTATTAGAGGGGATAATAGCGGATAGGATCGTTGACCATTTGGATTCCTACAAGCTGCTTGGGGACTCCCAACATGGGTTTAGACGGCATAGGTCGTATCTCACCAACTTGCTCGAGTTTTTCCACGTCATGTTGGGTGAGTATGATAAGAGTAGGGCGATTGATATACTTTATCTCGACTTTCAGAAAGCCTTTGATAAGGTACATCATCTCCGGCTAATGGCGAAAGTCCGCGCGCTGGGTATCGGTGGGGAAGTAGGTAGGTGGGTTGAAAACTGGCTGAAGAATAGGCGGCAGAGGGTTGTACTTAAAGGGGTTAGTTCGGGTTGGGCCTCGGTCACTAGTGGGGTTCCTCAGGGTTCCGTTTTGGGGCCAGTGTTGTTTATCATGTACATAAATGATGTCAACGCTGGCATCGTCAGTCGGATCGCCAAATTCGCTGATGACACCAAGCTTGGGGCCAATGTTGGGACGCCCGAAGCGATCGAGGAACTGCGTGCGGACCTATGTAGGATAGGAGAGTGGTCCGAAAAATGGCAAATGCCGTTTAACTTGGGTAAATGCAAGGTGATGCACATTAGCTACGCCAATCCCAAGTCGGACTACTCGATGTTGGGGAGTAATATCGAGGCGACTGATTTGGAAAAGGACTTGGGTGTGCTAATTAGCAGCGACCTTAAGTTTACCAAATAGTGCGTAGAGGTGGAAAAGAAAGCCCAGAAGCTGTTGGGTTATATCAGGAGGCAATTTCAGTTTCGGAACAAGGAGATTGTGCTCTCTCTGTACGATTCACTGGTTCGGCCGCACCTAGCGTATATACTGTGTAATTCTGGTCGCCCACCCTCAGGAAAGATATTGACAGGCTGGAGCGAGTGCAGGAGAGGGCCACAAATTTAATCCCTTCCGTTAGGCATATGGGCTACAATCGACGCTTACGCGCCCTGGACTTGTTTTCGCTGGAAACTCGGAGGCTGCGCGGTCAACTGATCGAGGTTTTCAAGCTCTTACGCGGGTTCAACGATGTCGATTTTAGAAGCATGTTTAGTTTAAATGATAACCCAACTCGCAACAATGGTTGGAAGTTGGATTTGAAACGGTTTAGGACTAGTGTGTGTGGGAATTACTTTACGTATAAGATCTGTGACACGTGGAACAGGTTACCTTCAGAAGTTGTGAACGGTTCCTCTGTGGATCAGTTCAAGAAAAGGTTAGACCAAATCTTGCACTATTTGAGTGTGTAGTAAATTTTCCGTGGCACCCGTTGCCATTGGTACCTCCTCGGTATGGGCCGCAAGGCCTTTTGAGGTACTTTTTTTCCTTGTAACTCCTTGTAACACTCTCTCTCTCTCTCTCTCTCTCTCTTTCTCAATTCAAGAGTTTTGGTATGATTTGAAAATGAAGTGCGGAATCTGTCTTTATCAAAATACGAGTCTGATCTTTGTTCATAATGAGTATACGACAAACCCGCCTACATATAAATTTTTGTATTCGCCAAAGCGCTTCCTTTGAATCCTTACCGACCCATCCATCAAGGGTTAGCCATTCATTTTTTAGAAAGGTATCATGATGTATGCTGCTTTTATCTTGGGCGATGCACCAATGCACAGTAAAAGCCCCAAACAACCTTTGAAAACCACACTTTGTTACAATTTACCTTATAAGATGTTTACCGATATTTACAAACGTGACCTTTGATAAATCCGAAATGCTCTTGTGTCGAACGGTTCGTTATTTAAAGGCTTGGCGAATCGCGTCTCTCTCTCTCTCTCTCTCTCTCTCTCTCTCTCTCTCTCTCTCTCTCTCTCTCTCTCTCTCTCTATATATATATATATATATATATATATATATATATATATATATATATATATATATATATATATATATATATTGTTTTGTGCTAAGATCTATTTTCATAGGCTGTCGAGCTCCTGGTCGCCATGCCTTTGTAGTTAGCTTAGCAGTGGAGAGAACTGCTTTTTATCGTCCTCAATTTGCCACTTAGTCAACCACACCCTCTTCATCAGGGATTATCTTCAGCGAGATATCTAGTTTCCACTTAAAGGATTTCGTGTCGACACCAGTAATATTTCTTATTATTTTGGTAAATATTGAAATAGTTTTAGTTCTTTGACCGCAAAATTATTCTGTCAGGGTTGAAACTATGATTATGACGCCTTTTGTTAGGAATACTTCACACTCTACTCTACGTCCTTCATAACATACACTTCGTAGTCTTCCTTTAGTTACCTTCCGTGTGTAGATGACAGTATACAATCGAGTTCGGAAGTCTGGTCCCCGCTAACCCTGTATTACGACAGAACCAAAGGGACTCTAGACTTCTGTGCACGATCGTGCTTCTCTTTTCTTGTTTACAAGAAGTACACGTTCAATCCACGTTCCTAATAATCAAAGGTTTTTTTTCAGCCTATTCGGACGTAAAGTTTGTATTTTTTCTAAATGATTAACTGCTTCTTCTTTTTATGTGGAGACGTAAGAACTGAGCAATATCCTACTTTTAGTTTTATCAAAATTTTCAACAGAACCTAAATTATACTCTTTTTTGTCGTTTCTTTTTAAAAGTTCTCAAAATCTGTGTTATGCTTGAAATTCTACATCATCAATCACAAAAATCTACATTTTGCTTTTCATTTATCTGGCATATTTCTTCTTCATTTAAGGCATAGTAATTCATACATCGTAAAAACATTGTTTAGAATTTACATGACAAAACAATCTAAACACGTGTAAAGTTAAAACACGCAATTGTGTTACTCTAAAACACAATAAATTAGAAACGTCATTCCGCTAAACACCATCATTCCAAACCTAATTATAAATATCAAGACTCTAAACACGCTTTGTAAGCACCATTGTTGAGGTATTTAAATATCACTGCAGCGAGTATGTTTTCTGTTAATTTAAATGCCGTTTAGGAAAACGACAAGTTTAAATCTCGGAAATGATCAGGAATTTGATACACGGCCATTTACAAATTTAATATGCTCATAGCGCATGCGCCTTGTCCTGTTTATCAACTGAACTCGTAGTTTAAAGGTAAAATCGTGGAAAAAGTGCATCTTTGCACTTAATTTAAGAAAAGCCGATTACGGCTTCTATTATAATTAGTACGCTAATACGAGTACTATAAATTCTAAAACAAAGGACTGAAATAAAGGATTTAAATTTGTATATACTACTACTTTATCCTTTGTTTAAACATGTTTAGATTTTTTTTTACGGTTTGAGAAATAAAGTAAGGTCAGAGAGATGTCCAGAATAAAAACGCTGCTTTACATTGCTAACACAGTATTCCTAAAAGAAAAAAAAGTTAATAAACACGTATTAACCCATTAGCGCCCAGAGGTCTTTTCCGAGACTGAATAAAATCGTCTGGCGTTAGCCAGAACAAAATTAGTAAAGTGCCGCTGGGCGTTAATGGGTTAAACGTGTCTTCCATGTACGCACCAGAGATTTTCAGCATCCTTAGATTTTTGACAGTTTGAAAAAAGTGGGGTCGGTAAAGCGTTTAGAAAATAAAGTGTTTATACCTTAAACACGGATTTTAGTGTATAGGTCTAAGTTCGTCTTTTTTATTATTATTAAGTTTCAAAATGGTCTCTTTTGGCCCTCTCTATAATCCATCTGTATCTTTGCAAAAGTATTATTATTATACATCGTCTAGATTGTAATTATTTGTTTAAGTTTCGCATCATTAGCATTAGACGGTATTTTATGATGACGATACAAAACTTGAACAAATGATTACATGCTATAACTAACACGTCCTTATCTATGTCGGTTATAAATACAGCAAATAATAGAGGAACAAGTACGGCTCATCGTAGTACTAAGTTAGCCATCTCCGATTTTCATGAAAATATCCCTCAATTTTTAACGACCTTTTTGTGTTGTGATCTCTAAGGAACTTACTCGATATATATTTATATTTGTCATATGGACTATAGTCTGCCAATAAACCTTTTCATTTTCATTTTCACATTCATTTTCATATATCCATATCCACTTTCCAACTTTTCCTATTACGCTCATGAATGTATTTCAGTTTGGGAGCATTATTCCACGGTCACTCTTATCAAAAGCCTTTACAAAATTTTGTATATTACATCCATAGTTGGTATTACTTGCAAGGGCGTCAATAATGTTATTACGCTTCTTCATGAGTTGTGATAAGCACCATCTTCCTAACTCGCATCCATATTGATTCTCACTGAATGTTTTGTTCGAAGTTTCACAACATACTTTTTGAATCGACTGTAAATGCCGAAGAACTTTTGTTATACTTTTGCTATTTTTCGCTCTAAACATAATCAATGAAACAACTTTTTTATTTAAGGTTAACTTCAATTTTTTTTTTTAACATTAACTTTTGGGGTATCACTCGGATTCCTCATCGAAAGATAATCGAAAATACGTACATACATATACACCTTTTACCATATTTGCAATTTCGAAACTTTACGTGAATTTGCATACGATGACACGGAATTTAAATCTACACTTTTCTCCTCTTTTACAGTGACCAGATTTAATATGAAATTTGTATACGGAGTTGGATGGGCAGAGATGCTTATTCGTCTCTCTCGGTGTCGATACAATTTCTTTCTACGCGGAATTTCATTTGTAGTTTGCTTGAAAATTCGGTTTCTGGTCTCATTTTTGCTTCGTTTTCATCTTTATTTTTTTTGTGAAGCACTAAAGCATCCCTAATTGTTCTTCATCTGATTTTCTTTACTTTCTTACATTTCGTTGATTAATCTGCGGGGGAAGGTTATACGTCGCTGCACACGTGTCGTTACTCTTTTTCTTTACTATTATGAGTACTCTCAGAGAGAGAGAGAGAGAGAGAGAGAGAGACACAAAAAAAAATATATATATATGAACAATGAATAATCCATATTCATTTTTACATGAGAAACAAAATCGCCTAAGCGAGTTTTGGATAGAATTTCGATTTGTACTTCTTTATTCATTACTGTATTTCTCTAATTCATCTTTTCTAATAATGACTTATACACTATGACGTCATAAAATAACTTAATTCTCTTTACGTTTCCCATACCTTGTACACTGAATCATGTGCTTAGTATTTGGACATCTTCCGTATTCAATGTATGGTAAATTCTTTAATAATAATGTTGTGGTGTTATGTAGTATAAATATTATTATTCAACCATATTCATCTATACGTCATTAATTTCCCTTGATCATTATCCTATATAAATTTTATTAAATATTCATTTTTACTCGTGTCAATCTATAAAACGCAAAACTTCATGCATTCGTTCGAAAACGCATAAATACGTTCTCGTATTATTTTTTTCATTTTTATTTTTAATTATATCACCTCTTGCATTGAACTCAAAAATGCTTAGTTAAGTTATCAAATTCCGCTAACTATTGCAGAATTGAACGCTTCAAAGATAAAAATATCTCCTCTCGCTCTGATTTCAAATTTATAACATGTTATAACATATTATGTTGTATATAAATCCATACCGTATGTGCCCATGTACTTTGTATTATATTTCTAACATCTTAATTGTCTATTAATATGAAACACTGTAAAAAAACAAAACAAAGTTATAGTAACTGTTTAATTGTAATTAACTGTAATACTTTAATTTAATATAACGTAATGTACTTTAATGAAACTGTAATTAATAATAACTTGTAATGTACTTCATTGAAACTGTAATCGTAATTGTAATGAACCAAAATTAATACGTACTGTCATGTACTCAATTTGTACTTATGTACTACTATGAAATAATATCGCCTTCATAAATGTAGACTCGGCGAAAAATACAAATTAGTTTTTTTTTATTTTTTATTTTATTTGGAATCTTTCAAACATCTGATCATGCGTTTAAAAGGGGGGAAACTTAACCTTCAACTGCCTTCCCCCAACATTTAGGTTTATATTATACATGTATTTGTAAAATGAACGGCACTTCATTATTGCACTTCATTACGACTCCTTTGTTAGCAGCTTCGCTGCGAGGAGGGGGCAGAGGCCCCTTGCCTCCTTGATTTTTTTAGATTCCGGCCTGAGCTATGGTCGAAAGAGGTCGAACCTCTACCCCTGTAAATTCAGAGCACTACCTGTACATTTTTAGAAGTAAACTACAGTAAGAGAAACTTTTTATTTTCCCCTTCGAGCCGTGCTCTCTTCAGAAGAACTTAGTCAGTTAAGTCGATAAGTTATAAAAGAAAAGTCGATAATTTTAGTATCAGAGAAAGTATCAGAGTATTATAAAAAGAGAAGAATTAACAACTGGCGACCCTTTGCCCAAATTAAGAAAGAGACAACCCAAGCACCATAGAAGATATTGGCATAACAGTCTGGCGAGTCTGTAGCCAAGAGTTTAACAGAGTGGCGACCCACCATTTGACCGGCGGAAAAGAATTAGAATGCTATAGAAGAAATATCCGTTGCTGCCTCCTAACTAGAACCCCCGTCGATCCGAACCACCCCAGGGCCATAGACGGAGGGGTTAACATATATATACCGTATATATATATATATATTGGGTGGGTAAAAAAAAAAGTGACCCCTTATCGGTAAACTATCATATTGAAAAAAGTAAGGGGACTAGAGCTCCCAAACTTCATAGATGCTTACCTGAGCATGTTGTTCGTCTTAACTGAGAAGTTGCTCGATGTGTTCCCCCTTCCTGCTCAACACAGGCCTCTAAACGTGGACGCTACTGATCAATACACCTGTTTACATATCGTTGAGACACCTTCTCCCAGTCGAGCAGAATTCTTTCACGTAGTTTATCAACTGTCTCTTATATTGGTACAAGGGATGTAAACTTTGGACTTCAGGGCTTCCCAAACACCATAATCTAGTGGTGGAAGATCGGGACTACTAGCCGGCCACGCATTGGGTTCGATAAAAACCGGTGTTTCGTTCTCAAGGAATGTGACAGTTTGGCGTGCTCTGTGAGCAGGGGCTCCATCTTGTTGGAAAGTATATCTTTCACCACTAATTCGTCGAATATCAGTTAGGTAGAGTGAAAGATATACTTTCCAACGAGATGGAGCACGCCAAACTGTCACATTCCTTGAGAACGAAACACCGGATTTTATCGAACCCAATACGTGAGCGGCTAGTAGCCCCGATCTTTCACCACTAGATTATGGTGTTGGGGAAGCCCTGAAGTCCAAATTTTACATCCCTTGTACCAATATAAGAGAGATACTGTAGATGAACTACGTGAAAGACTTCTGCTCGGCTGAGAGAAGGTGTCCCAACGATATGTAAACAGGTGTATTGATCAGTGGCGTCCACGTTTAGAGGCCTGCGTTGAGAAGGAAGGGGGACACATCAAGCAACTTCTCAATTAAGACGAACAACATGCTAAGGTAAGCATCAATGAAGTTTGGGAGCTCTAGTCCCCTTACTTTTTTTAATATGACAGTTTACCTCTAAGGGGTCACTTTTTTTTACCCACCCTGTGTATATATATATATATATATATATATATATATATAGGTGTATATATATATATTTTTTCATTTGTTCGTTCTTTCTCCTCATCTTGTGCGGGACGTTCTTCTATACAAGCGTCGTTCTTTACGTTAATTATACTGTGTGTTGTTTGCAGTTAAAATGTATATATGTGCGACATGCGGGAGGTGCCCCCTCAGGGCATTGGTTTCTGCTCGAATGTAGGAGAATTACGACTTCTGACTTATCGAGGCCCATGGTGTAGTGGTTAGCATATCTGACCGGCAATCGGAAGATCCCGGGTGGTTACCTCCTTTTTCATTTGTTCGTTCTTTCTCCTCATCTTGTGCGGAACGTTCTTCTATACAAGCGTCGTTCTTTACGTTAATTATACTGTGTTGTTTGCAGTTAAAATATATATATATATATATATATATATATATATATATATATATATATATATATATATATATATATATATATAGGTGTGTGTGTTGTGTGTGTATATATATATATATATATGTGTGTGTGTGTATATTATATATATATATATATATATATATATATATATATATATGTATCACGACTAAGTTTTAATCATCATGTATTAAAATCTAAAAATAAATAAGATTAAAGGAGATGCATGTACGTATTTTAATCTTATTACCCGCTGAATTCAAAAAGATTTGCATTTAAAGTCCTTTTTTAGTATAGAGTTTGCGGTTTGATACGGCGTAAATAGAATTTCCTCGGCATGAAAAACTGTCGAAACATCACATTGTCGAAAACAAATTTGACCTAACTTACCCTAAGCTTAATTTTAGGTTAGGTTAGATCTGGTTAGGTTTCGGCAGTGCGGGGTTTCGAGTAATTTTCATTTCAAAGTTTCAAAGAAGTAGCGGAGTTGGGGAGGGTGGGGGTGGGGGTGGAGTTCTGTTACGTATGTAACTCCTTAAATACTTGCCGTAAGAAGGGATTGCAAAGATTTGAAAAGCTAATATTTATGTTTTCTTGTGTGACTAAATAAAGCGAAAGCTAATTTCATGCATGGTTTAAAATAGGCTTAAAAAAACTAATTTATTACGTAATCTCATCTCTAAACAGTCTTATACCTTCCGTTCTCTCTCTCTCTCTCTCTCTCTCTCTCTCTCTCTCTCTCTCTCTCTCTCTCTCTCTCTCTCTCGTTATAATGCAAGGTTTTACGACTTTATTTGGATAAAAATCGAGATTTTTCCTAGGTAGAAAAGTAAATATAATATTTCTGAAAGAAGAATAAAAAATGGAAAGTCCTTTTGTATGTATACACGGTGCGGGTAATTATTTTTGAGTGAGTAAACCCAAGCCGTGGGTTTTATTTAAAAAATTTATCATTAAAATTCGACTTCGGTTATTAATTTCATTAATTTTTTTACCATAAATCCATTTTATATAACTTTTTAGTATATGGAAACCATTCGTTCAATTCTGGTCCCCATATTTACGACAGGACATAGACAGAATGGAGAGAGTGCAGCGACGGGTTACTAAGATGACTGCTAGAATTAGAAACAAATCATACGCTGCCCGTTTAAAAACGTTAAATTTATTCTCACTCGTAAAAATGCAAATTCGAGATTTAATCCAGGTTTTTAAAATGATTAAACGTTTTGATAATGCCGACGCGAAAAAATATTTCACCTTCAGGAATACAAATACTGTAGAACTCGCGGTAATGGTCTCAAATTAGTGGGTAAACATTTTAATTCTAATGAAGCTAATTCTTTCTTCAATCGTATAGTTAATTTGGGGAATGGATTGCCAGCCAGCGTAGTTCAAAGTAATTCGATCGAACCCTTTAAAAAGAGACTAGATGCTTATCTTCCCTTAAACCCCCAGTTGGAAGCATTTGTTAGGTGTAGAAATATTGTAGAATTTTCATTTGAATTCTCTCCTCCGTATTTTACAATTTTCACTTTATCTTTAAATTTCTTTCCTACCTCTCAACCGCTTTTCTCCGCTTTGCTTTAAAACTTTTACTCGTCTTTAAATTTTCTTACTTCTTTTAACCTCCCTTAAACAGACAGCCTCGTCGGGACCAGCCGGTCTGTTGCTGCTTGGTGTCCTTTGTATTCCTTCGTTAATTTGTTATAATATATTCCTATAGTACGCTTAAGCACTTAATAGAATTTTTATTACATTTAATAATAGTAATTTTAAATATTTTCTCATAAATCATAAATAAAATTCAATAAGCTATACGCGTAATTACATCTTTTTAATCCTATAACCATATTTAATCTCCTTAACAGTGTAATAACTATGACGAACGTAAAATTTCATAATTTCCAAGAGTATATTTTCAGCGACGTGTCATCATGTAATTGAAACTATATACGAATGAAGAGAAACTCTTCTTTATCATCAAAGTAAAGCAACAATTCGTGTTAGTACGAATTTATGATGCGCAAAATCGTCTGCATTTGTAGCCTTCCTCGCCGACTTTTAATCCCGACAAAAGGCTGACGATGATGCATATGAAAAGATTCATATTTCGTCGGGTTTTTTTTTCTACGATGTAAAAATATTTATACGCCGGTGACACGAACACGCGACTTGGAAGTAAAATCCGGGCGCATCAAATGCTACGCGTTGGATGGACCCGCTACGGAAATAAGTGTGTTTGTTAGGGTTCGTTCTTACAGGTACGCCCGAAGGGACGTCAGTCACAGAAATTTGGGGACCTTATTCTAAACGTATTTTCAAAGGGTATTTCTGCGTGTTATCATCAACGGAGCATGTTGTCGATACAGAAAGCGAATGTGAGGGGGGGGGGATTAAAAGAGCTGCCAGGGACCTCTCCCATGGGTCCTTTGTGCAAAAAATAATGACCGGACTATACCAGGTCACGCGTTATGTACACGGAACATGTAAGGACGGAATTTGAAAATATTGCTCTGAACCGTAAAACTGAAGTAATCTCTCTCTCTCTCTCTCTCTCTCTCTCTCTCTCTCTCTCTCTCTCTCTCTCTCTCTCTCTCTCTCTCTCTCTCTCTCTCTCTCCTGTATATATATATAATATATAATACACTTTCTCTGCATACACTCTCAGTGGTACTAGACGTTTGGTTATACAGTAAGCCCTCGTCCAACGCGTGTTTATCCAGAGCGAATTTGCTTATACACCGAAAAATAAATGCGAGCAATTTTTTGCCGAAAGCGGAAAATTATACACGGTCCGCCAAACACGCTCTAATACAGTAGTACTATACGTGTGCCAATGCGCGCTCTAGCGTTTTCTCTTACACTTTCCAACATTCCCGCATCTCCCTCCCTCTCGCGTCACCCCTCGCATCACCCTTTGTCTCAGTCCCGCTACTGTGTTAAATTCAGTGAAGTTGTGTTGGATTGTTTTTGTCGCATTTTGCCGTTGTTTTGCTATTACCCTTAGACAGCAGTATAGCACCAAAACGTAAAACATCTGCAAGTGATATTGAAGAGAAGAAAAGTCGTAAGGTTATGACAGCCGAAAAAATAAAGATTCTAGATAAGTTGCGTGGTGGTATGAGCATAACATCACTTGGCCGCGAGTATCGCGTGAATGAATCTACCATACGCACCATCCGAAAGAGTGAAGAAAAGATACGTGCTATTTTCATTTAATATATTTTTATTTATCATATGTAAATATCATTATGTTTATGATTTTATTATGTTCTTATTTCATACACAATATAAGTAGGGAAATTCATTTATGTGTGAATAAAAAATCTACGTATCTAAGTATTAATGGGAGACTTTACGCGGCCGCGTTCACCTATCACCATTTATCCCATAAGGTATTTTGTCCAACGCGGATTTACCTAACGCGCCGTTCTCGAGGAACCTAATCCCCGCGTTACATGAGGGTTTATGTATATACAGTATATATGAAACGTCTACTCGACATCTCATCATGAACTTCGCTTTCTGAAATGAATAACAGTTATTTTGAAGTGTTTGAAATATACATGTCAATTATCTGAAAACTGTGTTTTCAAGATTAGGAACCAGCCTGTGACCCTGAACCTAGCCTTAGACCTAGGCCTCTTTGTATACAGTAGACCAACCCAAGTTTCAATATTTGAGTTAGACAGCCTATACTTTAGAAGGGAGACTAGTCTAATAAATTAAAATCCAGAACTAAGAAGTAAAATATCTGAAAAAAAATTAGCTAAACTTAGATATGTATTGTAAAGCGTCGACTTATAGGAGAACTAACGCGGGTATTTAAAACTAATAAATGGCTTTGATAATGTAAATTACAGGAAGTTATTTCATAGAGAATCAATTACAAGAAAAAATAGATACAAATTGAAAGTCAAAATTTTTTTAACAGTAATGCTGTGAATCAATTCTTTTCACGTAAACTTATACTTAAACTCTTTAACCCTTTCAGGACGACTGGTACAAATTGGTAACGTTTCAAATACACGCATTCGTAACTTAACCCAACAAAATATTCCGCCCTTAAAGAGTTAAACTTTCTGGCATTAGACATTTCATCGTCAGACAATTCATTAGACACTTCGGATTAGTCTTTTTAATTGTTTAAAAAATTGGGCCAATTTAGACATTTCAATTAAATTACTGAAATGCCTAACGAAATGTTTAACTAAAGTGAAATGTCTAACGCATTAGACATTTCAAGTCACAAAACTGGGAAAATGAAACGTCTATTTCTATTTAGTGTGTATCTTGACATCCCCTTCAGTTAACACCTCACAAAATCTATTACCAAAAGTCATCGAGACGAATTATAAAAATATATACGATGATTATAATTATTATAAAGTATTAACCGAAAAAATAAATCTTCAAAAACGGGATTAGATTTTAATCCCGATTTATTAATGGGAAAATGATGCAGTCGTGGTTGTGAGAAGATCAGAGCCGAAAAGCATCTCTCGTTGGAGCGTTCAAAAGTGTTTCAATTGAAATCGTGTTTCACGATTTCGGTTTTAATCATAAAATTTCGGAAAAATGTTTGCCTACAAACACAATTTCTAAAAAAAACATGAAAAAATACTAATTCGTAATATCGTTTAACCTTGAATATATTTTTTCTGAGACAGAAATAAGTTTTAAAAACAAAATCGAATCATCATTACGAATTAGTAATGTTTTTATGCCTTTTAGAAATTACATTCGTGTTTATAGGCGAACTTTCTCCTTAACTGTACTTGTAATGAAAATGACGCAGAAAGCAGGAACCGTTGAAGAGAGTCTCTCTCTCTAATGGGCGGCTATTTTGCTGTCCCAATATTCTCTCTCTCTCTCTCTCTCTCTCTCTCTCTCTCTCTCTCTCTCTCTCTCCATTAACAAAAACAACAACAACACTAATTCTAACAGCAGCATAATTGCGCAGATCCAACGTATTTCACCTCTCTAAAACCCATTTTCAATAATTCCTCCTGAATTAAAGCTGAAAATCAACGCATACACTTCAAAATCATCCACTTAAAAGTTTAACCAGAGTCAATATTCAGCGATAGAATAACTGAATCTATGAGGAATTACTTCAACTGTTATCCCATAAAAGGAAACGAATATATATATATATATATATATATATATATATATATATATATATATATATATATATATATATATATATATATAAAGAGTGGCGCAAAGGTCAGGAGTAAAAGAAGCCAGAGAGAATGGATATTTTCTGTTCTATGGGCGCCACTATTTTTAAATAAAAAAAAATTTCTTAGTCAAAAAATGTATAATTTATATTTTATAAACTTTTTAGTTAAAAAATTTATAATTTATGCACTGATAACTCTTTGGCTCCTGACTTTTGCGACACTGTATAAACTTAAAATATACGAAATGTCACAGGAATAAAAAAAAAAAAAGATATGTTGGGCTGCGAAATTATGTCTTTTTAAAAGACTAAAAATTCGCAGAAAAAAGGCGTTATTGATCACCCAGAATGATCAAAGCCCTAACAATGTAAATGGCTGTGCTTTACTTCAAATATAAACGATATTTTGGCTTACATTTCGAATACATTTGTTTTTCTAAAAGAAACGTGACACATCAATTATAACGGTAATTACGCGAGACACTATACAGAAAAATCGTAGCAGTAAAGAAAAAAAAATATATACATATAATGTAAAGAACAACGCTTGTGTAGAAGAGCGTTCCGCACAAGATGAGGAGGGAGAACGAACAAATGAAAAGTGAGGTACCTCCCAGGAATCGAACCCGGGATCATCCAATTGCCGGTCGGATATGCTAACCACTGCGAAAGTGCCCCCTCAGGGCATTTGATTCCGCTCGTATGTAGGAGAATTACGAGTACTGACTAATCGGGTACACGGACAGGATGCCGAATGCACTTATGCCGAAGGACAAGAAGCAGAAGCCAAGATGCCGAAAATCCGTGATGCCGAACGGACACGAAGCCGAAAATCCGTGACGCCGAACGGACACAAAGCCGAAAATCTGTGATGCCGAACGGACACGAAGCCGAAATTCTATGACGCCGAACAGACATGAAGCCGAAATTCAGAAAGCCGAATAGAGAGTGAGAGAGCCGAGCAACTATGATATAATATATATATATATATATATTTATATATATATATATATATATATATATATATATATATATATATATATTGGTAAATATAAAGCAATGGGGGGGAAGAAAAATTTTCAAAAAAGACATGAATTTTTTGGATTAAAAAACTTATAAAAACTAGTTAACTAACTTCAAAAAAAATAAAACTAACATCAAAAACTAATTAGCTTGGATCAATAACTAATCTAACTAACTAACTAACCAACCAACCTAACAAAACCAACTAACTAATTAAAAATGAAAAAAATTGCTATTTATTTAGCTTTCTCAGATAAATAGTAACCGAATTATTTGGGTATTTTACTAAACCCTTTAGTTTAAACATGGAATTCGTTAAAACAGCACGCGGTGGAAGAAAGCTCCTTTTTAGTGGGTATACATACATTGTGGACAAAAAAGTTAACGAAACCACATACTGGAGGTGTGAGAAACGTAAAGAGTGTGGTACTAGAATTAAAACTATTAATGATAGTGTGCATAGTAATGCTTCTGATCATTCTCACCCCCCTGATGGAGCTCGTAATTCTGTTTTGAAAGTATTGGACAGTATGAAAACTCAAGCTGAGCATTCGGAAGAAGTTACAAGCAGCATAATTAGCAATGCAACCGAAGAATTGCCACTTAGTGTAGCTGGAGCCCTACCTAAGAGAGAAACACTTGGAAGAATAATAAGAAGAGCAAGAAAGGTAGACATGGTTGAAGATTTGAACGCAACGACACGAGGAGATAACTTTCGGCTGTATGAAAGTGATGCTGTTGTTATCTTTTCTACTGAAAAAAATCTGGAGCTCTTATCCAAAAAGCAAACGTGGTTTGGAGATGGCACATTTGACTCTGCCCCACTAGGAAAACAACTCTATACTATACATGCGCTTATTTCGGAAAGCAAAACGTTGCCATTAGTGTATTGTATTGCAAGTAACAAGCATGAGCAAACGTATGACGAAATTTTTAATTTCTTGAAAAACAAAGGAGTTAAGGATCCAACTTCGATGACAGTAGACTTCGAAAGAGCAGCAATTAATAGTATCAAAAAAAAATTCCCAAACACATCAATTTCAGGCTGCTTTTTTCATTTTGGCCAATGCCTATGGCGTAACATTCAAGCTCGTGGCCTGCTCAAAACTGGTATGCCGAACCTGACAATGCACACCTCATTAACTCATTAAGCAATTACAAGCTCTTGCTTTTGCCCCACCAGCAGACGTTCAAGAATTATTTGAAGAATTCCTCACTTCCTTAAATCCCACAATAGATGAAATGTTAAGTGACTTTTTAGTTTACTTCGAGAGCACATGGTTAGGAGTAGTACAACGGGGGAGGAGAAGGAAGCCGATCTTCGATGTAGAATTATGGTCAGTTTACTCTCGCGTTAAGGAAAATCTGCCGAGAACGAACAATTCTCTGGAAGGTTGGCATCAGGCCTTCAAAAAAAGGCTTAATGTAACTCATCCCACATTACCCAAGCTTCTTAGAATGATCAGAAGTGAGCAAGCAACAAATGAAGTTTTAATCGAACAGGCTTCTATGGGAATCAATATTTCAAGACCGAACAAAAAATATGATGCCATCAACGAAAGGATAAAGTCTATTTTCACTTCGTACAATAAAGAAGACGGTCTGGGTTTCCTACGTGCGTTAGCTTACAATTTTTAATTACATTTTTAATGATTTTCCCTTATTTTATGATAAATTGTAAATAAAGTTGTAATAAAGTAAGTTGTAAGTTGTAAATAAAGTTTTTGAATTATTTTGCATCTCATTTTACAGTTCGGTTTTGTGTCTATTCGGCTTTCTGAATTTCGGCTTCATGTCTGTTCGGCGTCATAGAATTTCGGCTTTGTGTCCGTTCGGCGTCACGGATTTTCGGCTTCGTGTCCGTTCGGCATCACGGATTTTCGGCATCTTGGCTTCGGCTTCTTGTCCTTCGGCATAAGTGCATTCGGCATCCTGTCCGCGCACGACTAATCGGGGTCCTTGGTGCAGTGGTTAGCATATCCGACCGTTTGCAGTTAAAAATATATATATATATATATATATAGGGTGTTTCATAATATGTGGGACTCACTTTCAGGATGGATTCAGGACTTGAAAACAATGAAAAAAGCTCATATAAACATATGCCCGAAATCGCTTTGTTTCCGAGTTTCAGCCCGTTTTGTGTTCCAGCAATTCTTTCCGCAAACTGCTAACAAACACTGCTTACCGACAATGTGAGTGTGTACGAGACTTATTTCATGTATGGTCTTGCCGATTGTAATGTTTCGTACACTCTATGACATGTTTCAATATCGTTGAGTGTAGAGCCATCAGTCAGTCAGAGGTGCATCGCGGTGTTTCACTGTTCGTATTCGTAACTTCTTACCGTGAGTAAGTGCAGTCCAGTGAAAAAAAACCCTTAAAAGTTTTTGTGCTATTCAGTGATAGTGTGCATTTGAAGTGAGAATGGAGGCTTATTCAAACAGAGAAATGGCAGACATGCATCTCATGTATGGACTTGCCGAATGTAATGCGGCCGCAGCAAGACGTCCGTATGCGGAAAGGTTTCCGAATCGCCGTCTGCCAGATAAGAAGACCTTTCAGAAAATAGACGATCGTCTTGGTGATACAGGACCATTCAACAAGCGAGTTTCAGATGGTGGTAGACCAATCACCGCCAGAACTGTTGAGTTGGAGGAGCGGATCCTGAATCGCATGGAGGAACATCCTGGTGTCAGCACCCGAAGGATAGCAGCAGCAGAGGGGTGTAACATACACAACTGTGTAGAGAATTTTACAGGAACAACAGTTTTACCCATATCACATTCAGAGTACAAGGCCTTACTGAAGCTGATTTTGTACTTGGTTCCTTCAACAGTGAGCTCGCGATCCTCTTTTTCTATCCTCCATGTTGTTTTTTGATGAGGCTGTCTTCACAAGAAATGGCGTGATCAATTTTCACAAGTCATCACTGGGCCGAAGAGAATCTGCATGCCATCATCCAGTCAAGGCACCAACAACAATTTAGTATCAATGTATGGGCAGGACTTATTGCCGACAACTTAATCGGTCCTTTTGTTTTGCCTGGAAGATTAACAGGAGAATCCTATTCCAATTTTTTAACGAATGATTTAAGCGATTTACTAGATGAAGTTCCTCTTGGTGTCCGACGTCGTATGTGGTTTATGCATGACGGCGCTCCGCCTCATTTTAGTCGAGTAGCCAGAGATTATTTGGATGACCATTTCCCTGATAAATGGATAGGCCGTGGAGGACCCATTGCGTGGCCTGCTCGTTCCCCGGACCTGAATCCACTCGATTTTTACCTGTAGGGGTCATCTGAAATCCATCGTTTGCGTGACACCCATTGACAACGTTGAAATGCTTCGCTAACGTGTAGAACAAGGATGCCAGAAAATCTGGGCAATACCTGGAATGTTTGAACGCGTCAGGCAGTCTATGACGAGGCGTGTTCAGGCGTGTATTCACGCGCAAGGCGGTCATTTTGAGCACTTCCTTTAAAGGTAAGGCGGATACTTGCTGGAACATATAACGGCTGTAACTCGGAAACAAAGCGATTTCTGGCATATGTTTATATAAACTTTCTTCATTGTTTTCAGGTCCTGAATCCATCCTGAAAGTGCGTCCCACATGCTATGAAACACCCTGTATATATACACCATGGGTGGCTTAGTGGTTAAGACGCTGGGCTGCTGGTGGGGTGTGGTTCGAATGCCACGTTAAACTGTAGGTCTAAGGTGGAGTGAGAAGCTTGACCTTCGTCGGAATGAACAATTCGGGCGGAAGCAAACCAAAGGTTACACAAACAGGGTGTCCTATAAGTCCGATCTCATAGGAAAATTTAGTTTAAATTAAAGTTAAAAAATAATACATTAGAATTAAAACAAATGTTCAAATTGATGTCTTGTTTTGGAACCTTTTTTTTGTTGCAGGTAGAATAACACGCAACGGCTAATATGGAAGTGAGTTACACTCGTGAGGAAAAGGCGGAGGCCCGCAACAAAAAAAAAAAATGGTCCCAAACCAAGACATCAATATGAACATTTGTGTTAGTTCTAATGTATTACTTTTTTAACTTTAATTTAAACTAAATTTTCCTATGAGACCGGACTTATGCGACACCCTGTATATATAATTCTGTAAAAGCTTTTTAAAAGTTTAGAGTTTCAATTTTATTACATTTAAGTGTTTCTTGTCAAAACAATCATTTGAAGAAACAAACATCTCAAATTCGACAGTTTCAAGGTGTCGTATTTTGATATTAAACACACTGTAAGAATTATTTAAGAGGACACATGCTGAAATTCCTTTCCCGTGAGTAAACAACGCCATGTTCCTACAAAGGTTCCTCAAATAAAATTTTATCATTTCATGAGTAAAAAAAAATTATTTACAAAATAAAATAGTTTGTATTTTCTTCCTTTCTTTTACCAGTTATCTTTGCTTTATTTTTATTTTATTTATTTATTTTTTGGTACTTACGTATTATCGGGACTACCAAACTGTTTATTATGTATTTTTCCTCTCGTCATTTTCGCTTAAACTAACGAAAATATCACAACTTAACCTAACCAATCATCAAGGCCGTTCAGTTGACCTGACCGGGCATTCAGTTGACCTAACCGGGCATTCAGTTGACCTAACCGGGCATTTAGTTGACCTAACCGGGCATTTCATGGTTGAAAATTTCTAATGATCTGAAAAAAGGAAAGATTTTAGGTTAGGTTAGCTACGAAAAACAAAATAAAACGGAAAATGCCCGGTTAGGTCAACTGAATGCCCGGTTAGGTCAACTGTACGCCCTTGATGATTGGTTAGGTTAAGTTATGATATTTTCGTTAGTTTAAACGAAAATGACGAGAGCAAAAATACATAATAAACAGTTTGGTAGTCCCGATGATAAGTACCATTTTTTTTATTTACATATTATTTATTATCATTTTTTTAAAATTTATATTTCTTATTTATTATACGATATTCAATGTCATTTTATAGCGAAATTATTTTTGTTGTATCGTATAATTTTAAGAATTTTTAATTGCACATCTTCATGAACTGTGAAAATGGATTTATTCAAATTATAATTTATTTCTTTAAAACGTTAAAATAGAGTAGAAAAGATATAACGAGATTTTGAATATGAAAATTAAAATGGGAATATATGATTGACTGAAAATGCAATTTCGTAAATTAAAGACTCATGTTTGAAGAGTGCTCCAAATTTATATTAAATTGATGGGCGGAGACGGTAATCTAACCAAAATATTATAAACGCGAAGTTTGGTTTGATGCTCTTCGTCTTTTATAACACACACACACACACACACACACACACACACACACACACACACACACACACCATTTGGCCAAACCAATACTACTGTAGCTTTCCAGCTAAATTACTAAATTAATGCGTGTGTGTTATGGAGAAACAAGAAGCCAATGACGAAGCCCGCAAAAATACCGCCCCCCCCCCACCCCACCATAAAAAGAAAAGAAGAAAGCCGAAATCCAAATCCTCTTCGAAATACCTGGACGCTCTGCGTTTGAAATCTTGGAAATCATAAAAAAGGGAAAGATGAATTGAGGAAGATTGTTCCCGAGTTAACCGGTTCAGTAGAAGAAACAATGAGAATACCGAATAACTCTCGCGTTTAGAGTTGGACAGAAAAGGAATGAGAAGGTGTCGAAGGTCTGGTACTGCGTGCTCTCCTTAAAGGAGGCACGCATTTAGAGAGTTCAGAAGAGCAGTGTCCGTTATAATAGCGATAGTAAAGAGAGAGTGAGGCAACATTGCGGCGAACAGAGAGGGAATGAAGACAGTGAGTAAGAGGCGGGAAATTAATGAAATGAAAAACCTTTGATTTCACCCGTTCAAGTAAAATTGTGTAGGTTGAGCCACCCCACACACGAGGAGCGTACTCCGTACGGGGGCGGACGAGAGCCCTGTACAGAGACAGAAACTGTATGGGGGTGAAGAAAATGCGGAACCGGTACAGCACACCTAAACCATTAGACGCCGCTTTAGAAAGAGAATGATGTAACACTTACGTTATCTCAGAACATTAAAATATTTATATATATAAAAAATCTAGAAACATTTTTACCACCAGAAAAAGTGTATGTTAGTCCTGATTTGATAAGGTAACGCGAGGTTAGGTCAGTTATAGTTAGTTTAGGTTACATTACGTTAAGTAGTACCTCACTATTTTGGGACTTCGCAAAAAACATCCTTCGAGACCCCAATTGCGTCCGGAACATTTATTACGCCTTTTCTTTTGCACTGGTACTATGGCTAGGTTAAGTTAAATTAGGTTAATCTAGCTTATCTAGTTTTTAGATATCCAGAATTAAAAAAAAAACTCGATACATTTTTTTTGTGGAGACGGGCGAATGTGCGTGCGTGCTAGCATTGTTTGCGCATCGGACTGTTTCCAACAATGATAAAACTTTGAAAGAGGCGCCATCCGAGCTAATGACTGAAGTTAAAAAATTAAAATAGTTAAAAAAGTCCATGAAGAGTCGAGACTCATATTTTTTTGCCACCTCGCACTTCATTTAACTTAGATCTTAAGATAAAATTTTAAATGTTTCGAAACGTTTCTGGTTTTGTGAAAAAATACACGAACGCAAGTTTCCTCATTTGCCGCACGTTTCCTCGATAATAATCTTTCTTATACGGGAGGCAAATGCCTCCTCATTTCAAATTTCTTCTATTCCGTCAGAATCCTCGAATGAATAAACACTTTTTAACAAATTTTACTTTAAATGGTTGCTCTATATACTTAATTTCCATTAAAAACGTAGACGAATTTAAATTAATTTTTACCATTAAGTAAAGGTCATGAAATGGAGAGAACCTACGGCTTTATGTGGGATCCGAACCGAGGGTCGCTACACCATCGCTACTGCTACTACTACTACTGATGATCAGATTCAACGCCGCTTAGTCTCGTTACTCTAACGGGGAGCGGCGTTTGCGACGTGACCACGATGACGGAGCCCGAGCGATTGCTAAGTCGCTAGCGTTAACTCTAAGCAAAACTTGTTTTTTACACAAATTTCACACAGATCACGTTAATTCCTGGTGATCATCTTTAAAAGATAATTATTAATTTAAACTTACACAATATTTAAACTGCAATTCCCTTTTCCTTCTTTGTTTTATTCATTCAAGAGTCTCAGCTCAGCTTCGACACATTTGGAGGCAGGCATTTAAAATTTATTCCGCTCAAGACCCTCCTTCAAGTAAATCTTTCTTAACTAACTATTATTTATTTATTATGTATCAAAATCTTCATCTTTATTTTTACAGTGCGCAAATAGTATACAAATTATTCAACAGCAAAGGCTAGTAAGTGGTGTGTGTGTGTGGTGTGTGTGTGTGTGTGTGTGTGTGTGTGTTTATTCAAAATTAATAAAATATTAGGTCACTCTCCTCTTTTGTGTCATCTGACAGGGTAAGTAACAACAAAGTATGAAGATAATCATCGTGTGGAAACCCCATTTATCCCAAAAAATTCTTTATAAAGTTTGGGAATGAAAAAATTTTTATTTTCGATTCCAATAATGGTTTGGTAAATTAATCCAGAAAATTTTCTATAAAAGTCTCGAGAACGATTGCATTCCAGTACGGATGTCGTCATTCGCGCGAATATTTCAAATTAGTCCATGATTCGTGCTTCGTTATTTTCGTCAACGCTTTTTCTCACTTACAGTCCCGCAGAGTTTACGATAAGAGACGCAGAGCTTACGATAAGAGATAACATGCGGTCAGATATTAATGGGTTTTAAGCGTAATAACCGCGTTTTTCCTTTTCATATCATATTATCAATCACAAATACCTACATTATATAGTGATTACTACACGCATACCGGACGGCAGTGGTGGGCACAGCTAACCGAAAAGTTAGCTTCGATAACCGCTGAACCGCTAACTCAAAACTTAACTTCGATAACGCTAAACCGATAAACCGCTAACAAATTTAGCGGAAGCTAACGATAACCGCTAACTTTTATTATATGAATTTAGCTTCGGTTTGGTTTTTTGGCTCTAAAACCCTTAAAGAGAGCTGAAATTTTAATATGTTGCAGCTTAGACATAGAGCTTTCCAAAAAGGTATAGGATGCCAAGATCAGATGATGAGCAAGGTGTACATAAATAATTAAATGAACAAATGAAATTAAACATTAGTTTACATTCAACATACAGTTTATTTACAGTACAAAAAGTATTAAACGAATCAAAAATATTAAGAAATAAAAATACACATAAAAAATAACTTTAATAATCTAATAATGCATTCACTCTGGCTTGGCCTCCTGCTCCTTCTCCATCGCCTCGACGTGATGCTGGTTGCCCTTCATGAACATCAGCCTCTCAAAGTTGGCATCTGACAGGGTGGCTCTCTTGGCGCGCAAGATGTCCTTGCCTATGGAGAACAGGCGCTCAACTGCAGCACTGGATGGGATGGCTGTGTTGTACTTGATGAACAGGTCGATCAACACTTGCTCACCCAAGAAGGCGACGTCAGTCAGGACCTCCTTCGAGCCGGCCTCCAGCCAGGTCTTCACCAAGATCTGTGCCTTGGACTTCAGTGACCTGTGGCTCCTGCTCACCTGGGGCTGAGTGATGCTGCTGAAGAAGTCATCTTCCTCATCCTCATTGCTGGTGGTGCAGCTGGTGCTGCTGCCCTCCTCAATGGTCTCCCTCAGGGCTGTCTCCACGCCGGTCTCCATGGTCTTCTTTACCCTGCTGAGCTGGCTGTGATTATGCTTCTCCAGCCAGAACAGGCGAAACCTGGGGTGAAAGGCAGCGGCCAGCTGGCACTCCTGGTCTTGTAGGAGGGGCCCAAGCCTTTTGGTGATGCCTGCCAGAATCGCGTCTACCAGAGGACTGCAGTACAGGAGGCCTTTGGACTTGGCGTCCTTCAACCTCATGACGGCAGCCGCTACAGTTGGCAGAAGGCTCCCGAGATAGGCCTGGTCCTTCCCCTGGATCTTATCCAAAGCCTTGGCAACAATGGACATCACCTGGGCGTACTCCTTCAGGAAGCCGACCTCAGAATCAGTGAAGGTCTGCAGCTTCAGCTGCGTCATCACCCTGTGGACAGCTCCCCTCTTCTTCTCCAGCAGGTTGTTGAGGACAACAACAGAGTCATAGGTGGAGTTCCATCTGGTACTGTTGGGGACCACCAGCCTCCTCTTCAACTCGTCCAGAATGCTGTCTGCCGACACCGTGCTGCGGCTCTGCTGGTTCCACAGCGCCTGTGCCTTGGACATGGTATTCCTGTAGGCCGACTTGAACGGAGCGCTGTCAAGCGCCTTGTCGGCATCCACGCTGGCTACCAAGTTCAAGGTGTGGGCGGCGCACCTCATGTGCACTGGCAGGTTGTGGCCCAGGCCGCTGGACTCTTCAAGGGCGGCTTCAACAGAGATGTACTCCACCTCGTCCACAGCCCCATCCCCGAGATCCACGTCCATGTCCACATCCTCGACGCCCCCCACGTCCGGATCGGCAACAGGCTCAGGAATGTCTGGCAAGAGTTCAGCTTCTGTGCCAAACTGTACAAACGCCTTGACGAAGTTGCTGCCGTTGTCCGTCGTGGTCCTGGTCACCTTGTCCTGCAGGTGGAACTTGTAATGGGTGTCCACCATGGCCTCGGCGAGAACATCAAAAGTGTGACGCCCTCTGAGCCGAGAGCAGGCCAGGACGGCTTACTGTCTCGTGCGGGTCTTGGGGTCCAGCCAGTATGCCGTCATCCCCAGGTACGACCTGTTGTGGGCCGACCAGCAGTCCGCGGTGGTCGCCACCAAGGGGACATCCTTCAGCAATCTGTAATTAAAAATTATAAATTGTAAAGAGACATAAGTTGTAAAATTAAAAATATATAATTAAGTAATGACTATGTCTATCTATATTTATTAATTTTAATAAGCAAATCATATGATATGATTTGATTAAGGGGACCATCTGACGTATTTTGGGAATAATCGAAAAAATATGGAATTCGGGTTTTTTCGCTCATCAACAGAGGCAACATGGCAACTAGATCGTGGAGGTGGGAGTAGAGAATTTGGCAGAAAATTGACTTAGATTTGGCTAACAAAAATCAAACTTATTTTATGCAAAAACTTATTATTATATTATATATATTATAATATATAGATTATATTATAGATTAATCATAGTCAAGATAAAATGGTATGAAAAAAATATGAAATACCATTAATAATAATTTAATAAACTTTTATAAATTATAAATACCTTATAAGATACTCCTCCAGCTGGTTATGACTGGCCAAGATTCTCCTGCCCAGGGTGCGGCGGGACATCGACGTCTTGCTGGGGTTCAGCGTCTTGATCAAGCTGACAAAGGTGGGGGACTCCACTACATGCAGCGGTAGCATGTTGCAGACGAACAGGTCCACAATCCTTGTGTCCACCACAGACTGACGGACGCCAGTGCCAGCAGCTGATTGGCCAAACGCCTCACCAATGGTGGGCTGGCGTATTTTCTTTGCAGGTGGCTGCGACGACTGGCTGCTGCTCCTGCTACTGGCACTGCTACCAGAAGATTGCCTGTGTTTCCCACGGGAAGAGCCGTCCTTGATCCTCTCCTCAAACATGCGCTGGGTGGTTCCTCTTGACATGCGACTTCAAGTTGTAGAGGCTCTCCGCGTGTCCCTTGATGGTGGTCTCCTTGGGCTGGCACAAGACGCACCGGAAGTACAAGAGGTTGGCGTTTCTCTTATCCCTTGACATAAAGACAAAGTAGTCCTCCAGGTGGGGCCACGGGCCATCAACAGGCCCAACATCCTCAGGCGGAACCAAAACGTCTTCACTTTCCATTGCAAAAACTTGTAGACTCGGTAAACTGACGAAAATATGCTTATGATAACGTACGCTGTCGCTGACACTGTAAGACTGTAACGTCGTAAGTGAACTGAACTGCAGAATTACACAACGCTGCTCAGCTGCTGCTGCGTCGACCAATCACGTCTTGTGTTTACACGTTGTCAGCCAATAGCGTGCCAGACTGACTGTTGCAGACACGCTCAGAACAGACTGGAACAAACATGTATGATTTTAGGGTTAGCGGACTTAAAGTTAGCGGAACTAAATTTAGCGGAAGCTAATTGGTCCGCTAACGGTTCTCAAAGTTAGCTGAAACGCTAATCCGCTAACGGAAAAGTTAGCTTCGCTAATTCACTTTCCGGAATCTAAAATCTGAAATTTTTGTTAGGTGTAAGCTAGCATATATATATATATATATATATATATATATATATATATATATATATATATATAATACAGGGTGGGCCGTAAGTTTCCATACATAGGAAAAATTAAACGTTTGTTTTTATGTTTCAGATACCCTAAGAATATGCGTTTGACGTAAGATCTTGTTTACTGATGAAGCAAATTTTTACGTCAATGGAGAGGTTAATCGGCAAAACATACGTTATTGGAGTAATGCTAACCCTAACTGGCTGAGTCCGACGAAGATGCAAAGTGCCGGTAAAGTGATGGTGTGGGCCGGGATATGGGGTGACAGAATTATTGGACCAATTTTTGTCAGTGGAAATCTTAATGCCGAAAGGTATCTTAACATGTTGCAAGAAGAGATTTTCCCATCCCTGCTAAACGAGGAAGGTAACTTCCCAGTTTACTTCCAGCAAGATGGAGCTCCACCTCATTATGGTCTTCACGTGCGTCGGTATTTGGATCAGCAGTTTCCGGATGCTTGGATTGGTCGGCGTGGTCCTGTGGAGTGGCCTCCCAGATCCCCAGATCTCACCCCCCTTGATTTCTATCTTTGGGGGCACTTGAAGGCCATGGTGTATCAGGAAAAGATACGAGACATAAATCATCTAAAGGAACGTATCACCAACGCCATTACAAGCATAACGTCAACTGTGCTAATGCGTGTTCATCAACAGTGGGGAACACGTATTGAAATGTGTTTTCAAAACAATGGCAACCATGTAGAGCATATTATATAAATAAAAATGGTTGTCCATAAAAAATGTTTATTTTTCATATGTATGGAAACTTACGGCCCACCCTGTATATATATATATATATATATATATATATATATATATATATATATATAATATATATATATATTATATATACTTTATTGTTTAAATTTTGGCGCAAACATTATAGCCCGACAGAAACGCCTACACGGACCTCAGAAAAATTTAACTGGTAACCCTCACTCTAGGACAGACTAAATATTAATATAAAATCTTTTAAAATTTTTAAACGCATGGTAAACACTTCTCTTTGTTTAATCAAGTATTTTATTGGCTATATACTTATCTGTACTGTCTATATGAAATATAAAAGAAACCGAAAATAGTTATTAAGCCCACGATGTAGCCTGTCATGTCGAAAGTGAATTAAAATATAATCTACGAGGGCCACTCAATATACGGAGTGTCCCAAAAGTCAGTTTACCGAAGAAAATGTTTTCCTAAGGTGAGTTTACTACAAAGAAAAAACTTGTTTCTTAAATATATTTACAAAACATAAGAAAACAAAGAAAAAACATTTCTGAAACCTATTTACAAAACATGAGAATAGTTCTGGTTACAATAACTGTTCAAAATGTCGTCCATGTTGTTCGATGCACATCTTGTATCTGTCAACGGTTGACCGGCAATTACTTTACATAGTTCCTTATCATTGCTTAAGAGCTGGAATTCTTCACAAATGTAGTCTTTAAGGTCCTGAAGACATGCTGGCTTTTTGCTGTAAAAAAAATTGTCATAATGTTTAGAACAGTGCCCTTCAACCTTTTTATGCCTACCGCCCACTTTTACTATTTTTATGTGAGATAAATTAGCCAACCGCCCACCAAAATTAAAAATCCAACAAACATATATTAAAAATTATGTATGGTACATTATATATATTATATAATAAAACATTATGCATTTACCTTTAATTTAGTGAGATCCTTGTGCTTGATGCTTGGAAACTAAATTCCGAATGTTTGGCTCGAATTTAGTGAGGAACAAACGAATGTCCCCTCTTTCAGGGATTTTTAAAGCATTCCTGTTTTTGGTAAGAATGTGATTCACAGCACTAAAACCTGATTGAACTAGGTACGAAGTAGGAAAAGCGATCAGTAATTTAAAAATCTTTTTCCACATATTGGGATATACATTTGACATCTTTTTATTTTGCCAAAGCTGCATATAACCACTGTTATTGAAATTTCCCTTGCTTTCCTCATCATGCCTGAGTTCTAATAGCTCCTCTTGACATGTTACATCAGCTTCAGTAACATTTGCAGTAAACGGGTTTACCATCCAATCATATACTTCCATGGTTAAAACATCACTGAATCGAGTTTCAAAATCCGTTTCAAGTTTATTGAGATGATCAATAAACCTTTGTGTATCAATTGTTGTTATGTCATCCTTAATAGATAACAATTCTGGAAACTGGTGAAATTCCCTTTTTGAAAGATTGTGACTGAATAAATCCAGCTTTTCAATGAATAATGAGATAACTTTTTGGCAGTTCATGAGTGTCATATTGGCTCCTTGAAGCTGCAAATTACAATCATTGCATTTCTTAAATATTCCTGCCAAATAACAAGCATCATTTTTTATCATTTTTAACTTTTTGCTAAGATCAACTTCATTTTGGTCTTCTAGAAACTGCACTACGCTCACATATAGTTCAACAAAACGAGTTAAACATGCACCCTTCGAGAGCCATCGGACCTATGTGTGTAATAATAACCTAACAAATTGTTCATCATTGTCATGACACAACTGACGAAACATTCGATCATTTCTTGCATACAATATTGTAAATTTTGTTGAATTTTACAAGAATTTTATAAATTTTCTTGCCGCCCACCTAAAAGCTCAAATCGCGCCCACTATCGCCCAGGTTGAAGACCGCTGATTTAGAATAATCATCAGGAGAAAACATTTTCCTCGGTAAACTGACTTTTGGGACACCTTGTATTTTGCCTCACTTTTTTTTTTTCCAAGTTTCCTTGTAAGTTCCAGAAATTTTGTACACAAGTAGTTACATACCTTTTTTACAAGTTTTTATTTTTCCACATAGTCTCCATCCTTTTCTACGGCTTTCCTCCACCTCGAAGCAAGGGCCTTTATTCCTTGCTGGTAAAAGTCCGCTGGATTCCGCTGGAGCCACCTCTTAACCAGACATGGGGCTAATTACAAAATTTGCTTATGATTTGATTATGATTAGTGGGGTGCGAATTTTTTTGATTTTGATTTAATTATGATTAGTGGATTTGCAAAAATGTTGATTATGAATTGATTATGATTAGTGGGCTCGAAAAATTTATGATTATGATTTGATTATGATTAACATTTTTTATTATAATTAGATTATGATTACATGGCTTAAAAATGTTGATTAAAATTTGAATTTGTTTGCCACAGTTAAATATGATTAAATTATAATAGCATACAAGCAGAATATGTTAATGAATAAATGTACAGTGTATACAGCAGTATTCTAGTATATGTACTATATTTTACAATCTCAAAAAGTCACAATGAACGATTGATATGTTTATTACATTTTACATAACACACTTTAATCATTGATTATAACATTCATAATTTTGATTATGATTTGATTATGATTATAATATTTTCTAAAAAAAATTATTATGATTTGATTATGATTATATATATTTTTTAATTTTGATTATGAATTGATTATGATTGCATAATCACCATCATAGATTATGATTCTTTGATTATGATTAATAATCAACCACGTGTCTGCTCTTAACCTCCTCAACAACCTCATTGTCACTCTGAAACTTTCTTCCACGAATAGCATCCTTCATTGGCCCAACAAATGGAAGTCTGAAGGTGCCAGATCAGGGCTGTATGGAGGGTAGGGCAACACAGTCAAGCGCATTTTTGTGATGGCCTCTCTTGTTTGCAAACTGTTGTGTGGTCTTGCGTTATCGTGCAAAAGAAGGACGTCTTCCAGTTTTGTCTCCGGTCGAACTCACTTTATACGTCTCTGTAGTCTCTGTAGTCTCTGTAGGGTAGCAATATATGCCTGGGTTGATTGTTTGTCCTTTCTTCATAATGTCCACCAGAATCACCCCTTTCATGTCCCAGAAGATGGTGGCCATAACCTTTCCTGCAGAGGGAGCCATTTTGAACTTTTTCTTGCGTTGGGAGTCTGCGTGATGCCATTCCATGGATTGACGTTTTGTTTCAGGTTCAAAATGGTGTACCCGAGTCTCATCCCTAGTCACAATTCGTGAAAGGAAGTCATCTCCTTCTGTCTCGTATCGAACCAACGACTCGGGAGCAATTTCTTCTCTTTGGGCTTTGTGATCTTCAGTCAGTTCGCGAGAAACAAACCGTGAACACACTTTTGAGTATCCCAGTTGCTGAATTATCATATTCGCACTTCCTTCACTAATTCCTAGCTCCAGTGATAACTCCTTGTATGTGACGCGCCGATTTGATCGAATGATGCTGTTAGCACGTTGCACAGTGTGAGATGTCACAGCCGATGCCGGGCGACCGCTGCGTAGCTCATCATCGAGGTTGGCTCTCCCTCTCTCCGATGATCTCACACGTTTAGACCAGCGTCCAACTGTGCTTCGATCAACAACATCTCCGTAAACGTTTTGTAGACGTTTGTGAATATTTCCAACTGTTTCCTTCTCTGCGGTTAAGAACTCGATAACAGATCTCTGTTTACGTCGCACATCACTGTCAGACGCCATTTTCGAAACTGCTTAACCATTGGTTTTATACAAAGGCGTTTAAAAGCGGTTTTGTACAATGAGGGGAGGTTCAAAATGGAAAAATCCGGTTGTGTGAAGCGCAGAAAGTTTAAACTTACGGCCCAAAAGACATTTCAGCCCCATGGCCTATTATTTATCTGAGAATAAAAGGTGGGGAAAAATATATTGTGTGCCCCTAGTATTTTATACATTAAAAATATACATCCAAAATAACCTTTGGTACTTGTGGGTTATATGGCAGTCAGACTAAGCTTTGAACAAAGGAAATTCATTCTAAAATGCTACTAGAAGTGTGAAAACGCAGTTGAAGTGCAAAGACAGTTTAGGAGGGAGTTTCAAACAGATCCACCAACGCGACTTACCATCACTCGAATTAGAGATAAGTTTGAAGCCGATGGAACTGTTCAGAATGTCCACAAGAAGCGTTCCGGAAGATCACGGACATCGACAAGCCCCACAAAGCAAGAAAGAGTACTGGAAACGTATCACCAAAGTCCAAGAAAATCTGTGCGGCAAGCGAGTCGTGAGGTAGGAATTTCAGAATCGTCTGTCCAACGCATTTTGAAGCGCTGTCAATGGAAAAGTTACATTCCAAGATTAGTCCATGCTATTAATGAAGATGATGATCCGGACCGAAGAGTGGAGTATTGCGAGTGGTACTTGGCACGATGTGGATGTGGATTGGACGAAGGGGTTTCGTAGAATACCCTCCGCGTTCACCAGACCTCACACCACTAGACTTTTTTTTATGGGGATACTTAAAAGACAAAGTCTACGCTATAAAACCTGCAACAGTCGCTGAATTGAGAGCAGCCATTGAACGAGAATGCACACAAATACCAAACGAAATGTTTCGTGATGTTTGCGATTCCACTGCTTCGCGTTATCAGCAGTGCCTGGACCAGAACGGACGTCAGTTTGAAAACAGGCGTTGACAAAACAATTAAATAATGTCTGTAGATTCTATTACATTTTGAAAATGAAATGTATTTTAATAAACACTGCCTTTATAATTATTTAAAGTGTGTATACATTTTTTTGGGACGCCCTGTATATATATATATATATATTTAAACTGCAAACACGCAGTATAATTAACGTAAAGAACGACGCTTGTATAGGAGAATATTCCGCGCAAGATGAGAGCGAGAGAACGAAACAAATGAAAAAATGAGGTAACCACCCGGGAATCGAACCCGGGATCTTCCGATTGCCTGTCAGATATGATAACCATTACACCACGGGCCTCACTCAGTCAAATGCCGTAATTCCTCTACATACGCGCAGAAACCAATGCCCCAAGGGGGCACCTCCCGCATGCCGTACATTATATACATTTAAACTGCAAACACGCAGTATAATTAACGTAAAGAACGACGCTTGTATAGGAGAATATTCCGCGCAAGATGAGAGCGAGAGAACGAAACAAATGAAAAAAATGAGGTAATGAGGAATTACGGCATTTGACTGAGTGAGGCCCGTGGTGTATTGGTTATCATATCTGACCGGCAATCGGAAGATCCCGGGTTCGATTCCCGGGTGGTTACCTCATTTTTTCATTTGTTTCGTTCTCTCGCTCTCATCTTGCGCGGAATATTCTCTCTCTCTCTCTCTCTCTCTCTCTCTCTCTCTATATATATATATATATATAATATATATACACCATAGACGTGTATGATATATATATACTAAAGAGAAATCACAGGTGTCCAAGTTTTTCCTACGCTAAAATAAATTTAATTTACAATAGAGATATGTTCCAGTACAGCGATCGTAACGTTACAAACAAGCAATACAACAAATTATCAAACTCATTGCCATGAATGTGAACGGCCATTCCCACCAAATATTTACAATACATCAGAAAAGGGTAAATATAATGTGTTTACCAAATTTTTGGAGATGCGATGAGACATTATTCTCTCCCATCCCTCTTAATTAGTATTTAATGCGTATAGTGATACTAAAGAGATTCCAAAGGGGTAAATATATTTTTATTTTGTCGTAAAAACTAATGTTAAAAAAAATATTGATCTTTATAAATTAAACTCGTATACGAGCATACGCAAATGAGCATGATCATGAAATATACTTTTAGAAATATATACGTACGTAGTCTGATAAATTTCATCCAAAATTAAAGATAATAATTTTGGGGGCGTTTGCAGGAGTAATGATAACTAAAGAGTATAAATTTAGTTTAGTTGGATGGCGCATGGTACTTTAATGGTGCTTTATTATTCTGTAAATTAAAGCGAACTCCCTCGTGTAAAATGAAAATGGTTATTTGGAGAGTTTAGCTATTGAAATATCATCAGTTAGGTTATTGTCAGCATTTAAGTTTTATTGAAGTTACCTTAATTTTATTTTTAATAAGAGTTTAGTAGATCGTAGTGCCATTACAGAATTTGGAATGATGGAGTGAACGCCTGACGTGCGGATGTTCCTGCCCAAATTGCATAATCAGCTCTCAGTCGGTGAATAAAACCTTGGCCTATTGTTCGAATTACTTTAACATATTGCTTCCCAGGAACCTCTCTTTAACATATTGCTTCCCAGTGTTAATCACTTTAACATATTGCTTCCCAATATTTAGGATAAGGAGTACGATAAAAAATGTTCGCTTTAATAAGGTAAAGGCATAAAAAGTAAATCATAACATGTTAAAATATTAGATTGGAAGTAAATTTATTAGAATTGTTGTGCTATATGGTCACACAAAGTAAAAAATGGATTTCGGAAGAATCGGTCACGCCACATCATTTGCCACAAGTACGAGTTGAGTAGCTCCTTTTTGAATCCTTTCATTTACTTCATATATTTAATGTAGGTTAACTGAATGTCCGGTTAGATCAACTCTACGCCCTTGACGATTGGTTGGGTTAAGTTGTGATATTTTCGTTAAAACTAACGAAAATATCACGACTTAACCTAACCAATTATCAAGGGCGTACAGTTGACCTAACCGGGCATTCAGTTGACCTAACCGGACATTCAGTTAACCTACATTAAATACATAAAGAATGCCCGGCTAGGACATTTATAGCTTTGTTTACGGTCGGTAGGTTATCTCCTAGATTACCAACCTCTTTCTAACCAACCAACCTTTCTCTTTTTAACATATTGCTTCCCAGTGTTAATCACTTTAACATATTGCTTCCCAAGAGGGATCACTTTAATATATTGCTTCCCGAATGCTTTGGGAAGCAATATGTTAAAGTGATCCCATTGTTCGTCTGTCCAATCAGCATAATTTTTTTGGATCACCTAGTTAGGTTTATAAGGCTAACTAACGAAAATATCACGATCTAACCTAACCAATCGTCAAAGGCGTACAGTTGACCTAACGATTGGTTAGGTTACGTCGTGATATTTTCATTAGTTAGCCTTATAAGGCTAACTAGAGAAGGCGGGATCTTTTGAACTATTTCCCTCTCAACATACTCTTTTCAACAATCACCACCCCAATGTCAATGTTGATCTTTTCAACTATATCCCCCCCAAAGTTTAAACTGCAAATTAACCACAATAAAATAAGAGAACAATAACAACAAATTTATTATTTATTGCAAACATAGGATCACCTGAAGATCAAGGCCCTCAGCCTTCTCTAGTTAGCCTTATAAGGCTAACTAACGAAAATATCACAACGTAACCTAACCAATCGCTAGGTCAATTGTACGCCCTTGACGATTGGTTAGGTTAGATCGTGATATTTTCGTTAGTTAGCCTTATAAAGCTAACTAAAGAAGGCTGGGAGCCCTGATCTTCAGGTGATCCCAAACATATAATGGATAATCTCTAGGAGCGCTCCATTTTTCAATATTAAACATACACTCATAAAACATATACCATTTGAAAGCTCACATTTTTCTGAGTCTAAAAATGTAGTAATCCAAAAGTATCAATAGCAAATAAAAAGTAACGATTTAATTAATTGTTTGACGCGTGACGTCATTAACTACATTATAAACTAAAGGTTGGCTAAGTTATAGATCTTCAGTCTGTGTTGTAAGATGGTATTTTTGTTAATTTTTACGCTAACCTAACCTAACATGAATATGTTATTACATTATCATTTGTATAATTTAGGTCTCGGGGGTACGGGGGGCGGAGCCCCCGTAAAGATCACGCATCACAAATTGATCGGTATAGGGTTTTATATTTAAACCTAGCTACTTTTTATTTGCTATTGATACTTTTGGATTACTACATTTTTAGACTCAGAAAAATGTGAGTTTTCAAATGGTATATGTTTTATGAGTGTATGTTTAATATTGAAAAATGGAGCGCTCCTAGAGATTTACCCATATAATAAATAGAAAACCATTATTTACATAGGATAAAATATTTTAATATGCTCACGTAAATTATTAAAAGCATTTCGATTAAATCTATCGCGCCACATAAATTCTTGCAGGTACCAGTGTAAGAAATGGCGCTTCCATCCCATCATTTCTTTAATGCGTTGTTTATGTTTGTGCCAGTAAGATTCTATGTGCTGCGTATGTACATTGTGCACCGTTTGGCTCAACAAAATTAACACTGTGATTTACAGCCCGGTGCTGGACTCCTAACCCTTGAACGCGATAAGCCCTCCATTCATCGGAATGTATGATTGATGGGAATGGTTTTTCTGGTGTATTTTGGTGTGTTTTATTCAAATCTGACCTTCATTTCTTGTACAAATGAATTATTGAATGCCCGGTTAGGTTAACTGAATGTCCAACTGTACGCCCTTGATGATTGGTTAGGTTGTCGTGATATTTTCGTTAGTTGATTAAGGCGTGATATTTTCATTAAAACTAACGAAAATATTACGACAACCGGAGCAAGTGTAGTTTACGTTCCCCCCCTGACGCAAAAGCGGACACAAACTACAATAGGTCAAAGTTGGGGAACGTAAACTACATTAGGATCTTTAGGAAACATTTTTTAAATGAATCCATCAAATAAAACGTTAAAACTAACGAAAATATTACGACTTAACCGAACCAATCGTCAATATATATATAATATATATATATATATATATATATATATATATATATATATATATATATATATATATATATATATATTGACGATTGGTTAGGTTAAGTCGTAATATTTTCGTTAGTTTTAACATTTTATTTGATTAGGTATGTACGCGGAGAAAGTTCGGGAACGCAAACTACACTAGGATAATGTAAGGGAATGTAAACTACACTAGGCACCACAGGGGAACGTAAACTACACTTGCTCCCGACAACCTAACCAATCATCAAGGGCGTACAGTTGACCTAACCGGGCATTCAGTAATTCATTTGCACAAGAAATGAAGGTCAGATTTGAATAAAACACACCAAAATACACCAGAAAAACCTATTCTCATATCATAATCGACCCGAAGAGGTAAAACGAATAATTACTACCATACTATTTCAATCGATTTTAATCTATCCAAAAATTGCTTATATCTCCGTTAATATCAATTTACACAAGAAATACCATAGAAGAAAATAGATTCATATTTAAATTCTACATAAGAAAAATTCTTTTCAACAATCACTACCCCAATGTTGATCTTTTCAACGCTAAGTCAAACCTGTTAAATTATCTGCCCCCTAATAAATGCAAAAAACTTCACTTTTTTCTATGTGAAGGTCAAAATATGAAAATACAAACCCACTCTAATAGACAGAGTTTATTTCCACAACAGTTTCGATGCCCACTGGCATCCTCTTCGGGTGGATTCGTTTTTCTATATCCACCCGAAGAGAATGCCAGAGGGCATCGAAACTGTTGTGGAAATAAACTCTGTCTATTAGAGTGGGTTTTTATTTTCATACTCCCCCCTAATAAATTGTGTTCCCCCTCTCTGAAGCTGGGGGGCGGGGGGAATAGATTAAAAGATCAATCAGACGTTTCTTGTTTTTCATTTGGAAGTATGCATTTTTTTCCGCCGGCTTCCTTACAACGAAATTACTCTCATTCTGAAGCCAACATCGAATGGTTCTTCTGCGGATGCTGATTGGAGTCGGGAGCTCCTTCTGTATCAGACCGGTGAGTCGCTATTCAAAGCCTGTTGGATCTTGTTTATACTCGTATACTCTCTATCGTCGATAAGTCACTTTTTTATCTCGCTGCCGACTAAGATGTTTGAAGTCTCAGAAAACTACCCGCCTTTGACTGTAACCTTTTATAAATACTTCCATCTGGATTCGTTTCTTCGAAAAGTTTTTGGTTTCCTGCCCATTTTTAGGTTGTGTATATTACTAATTCATTTGCTAATGCGCGAGAATTATTAAAGGAATAACTATGAATTTACGACCTTTCATAAGAATAAACCGGCAAAAGTACTAATGTAAGACGTAAATAGGGCTGACTAGCAAAAGGTCGGCGCTACGCGCCGATTTTGCTAGATCTGCGGTGCTTCGGCTGAATTGTGGGCCTACGGCGTATTTTATTTTGAACATCAGTAGCCCTTTATCTGGATATCATTCCTATTCCTCTCACCTTGGGCCTCAGTAATTGGGGTGCCTGCGGCCTTCCAGTTCTGGCAAACCAATTATTCATTCAATAAAACTACAGAAAAGAACGCAGCCATGAAAATCTAAAGCTTCACAAATCTTAATACAATGAGCTCGGATTTGAAGCCTAAGATTTTCATGACTGCGTTCATTTCTATAGTTTTATTGACCAAATAACTGAACCGACAGTAATTGGGGGCCCTGCGGCCCGCCAAATCATAGTTTTCATTGTTTCGAGTGCATCAATAATATTGTTATAGTGTTCCATTAGTTGTGATAAGCATGATCTTCCTGACCGGAATCGATGTTGGTTATCATTTTTTTTTCTGAGTTTCCCCATTAACCCCACCCCTCTCCCCCAATACCCCCTCCTGATCTTCCTGACCGGAATCGATGTTGGTTATTTTTTTTTCTGAGTTTCCCCATTAACCCCACCCCCCTCCCCCATTACCCCACCCCTCTCCCCCATTTACCCCACCAATTTTTTTTCTGAGTTTCCCCATTAACCCCACCCCCTCCCCCATTACCCCACCCCTCTCCCCCATTTACCCCCACCCTTCCCCAATACCCCCTCCTGATCTTCCTGACCGGAATCGATGTTGGTTATTTTTTTTTCTGAGTTTCCCCATTAACCCCACCCCCCCCCCATTACCCCACCCCTCTCCCCCATTTACCCCACCAATTTTTTTTCTGAGTTTCCCCATTAACCCCACCCCCTCCCCCATTACCCCACCCCTCTCCCCCATTTACCCCCACCCTTCCCCCATTACCCCCAAGGGCGGAAGTGGGCTGGCACCTTGCAAAGGATTTACTTTAATTTTTTTTGGTTACATATATATATCGCATCTATTTTTCTGAGTTTCCCCATTAACCCCACCCCCTCCCCCATTTTGTGCCAAAATTATGATTAAAAATGAAGAAATGGGAAGAACTGTACCCCTAAAAGGGGGGGCAGGATTTATGTTAGGGAATTTTTTTTAGCATGGGCACTGCACAATAAAAAGACGCATCGAATGGTGAAAACCGCATTGTTCTACACCAATTGTAGCGACCTGTAGGTGTGCGCAAAAAAACTGTTACATATATATATATAAAGGGTGATCCAGAGAAATGGGACCTAAAAGAAACCCCTGTAACTCTTAAAGTATAAGTCCTTTTATAAAATCATACGCATCATTCGAAAGAGGATAGTTACAAGTTTGTACAGGATTGTATAGGTTTTGACAATACAAGACAAGATAAGATACAAAACAAAATAAAAGTGTTAGTTAAAACTAACCCTTCAAGATGACTGCATGGACTGTGGAACAGCTGCGTTTCATAACTGAGCAATATTATGAGCATGGAAGAAGTGTAGTTTCAGCTCAAAGATCTTTCAAGACAAATTTTCAGATGTCAAAATCACCTTCTAAGAAAGTAATCCGTCGGTGTGTCAGAAATTTTTCCCTAACTGGCAGCATTGGAAAAAGAAAACCAACTGGAAGAGTGCGCACAGCAAGGATAGACGAGATCATTAACAGAACTCATGAAATTGTACAGGATAATCCTAACATAAGCATCAGACGTGCTTCTCAGCTGTTAGGAGTTGGATATGGAACAACAACACACCGTATATTCAAGCAAAATTTAATGCTCTTTCCATATAAAATTCAAACAGTGCAACAACTAAACGATGGCGATTTCGCACGAAGACGACAATTCTGTCAATGGATCCAACAGAAGGTAAATGACACCACCAATTTTCTAGCAACTTTGATTATGTCAGACGAAGCCCATTTTCACTTGAATGGAACTGTAAACAAACAAAATTGTCGTTTCTGGGCAACAGAAAATCCATTGAATATTACCGAAGTCCCGTTGCATAGTCAGCGTGTAACTGTTTGGTGTGGTCTAACTGCATCTCAGATCATAGGGCCGTACTTTTTCGAGGATTCCACCGGAAACACGGTCACTGTAAATGGTGATCGCTACGAAAAAATGTTGACCGATTTCCTTATTCCTAAATTAAGAGATCTTTGTCTAGAAAACCACTGGTTCCAACAAGACGGAGCTACCTGCCATACCACGAGGAACTGCATGGCAGTTTTACGTCAAACGTTTCCAGGCGAGTTAATCTCAAGATTTGGAGACGTTGAATGGCCCGCAAGGTCTCCGGATTTTTCTCCCTTAGATTATTATCTCTGGGGATATTTAAAGAGTAGGGTCTACAGAAATAACCCAACGACCTTGCAAGAATTGAAGGCCGCCATCACAAATGAGATACAGGCCATACCACCGCACACTTTTGCAAAAGTGATGCAGAACTTACAAGCGAGAACACTGGAATGCCCTTTATCTGGATATCATTCCTATTCCTCTCACCTTGGGCCTCAGTAATTGGGGTGCCTGCGGCCTTCCAGTTACTGGCAAACCAATTATTCATTCAATAAAACTACAGAAAAGAACGCAGCCATGAAAATCTAAAGCTTCACAAATCTTAATACAATGAGCTCGGATTTGAAGCCTAAGATTTTCATGACTGCGTTCATTTCTATAGTTTTATTGACCAAATAACTGAACCGACAGTAATTGGGGGCCCTTGAACATCAGTAGCCCTTTATCTGGATATCATTCCTATTCCTCTCACCTTGGGCCTCAGTAATTGGGGTGCCTGCGGCCTTCCAGTTTCAGGCAAACCAATTATTCATTCAATAAAACTACAGAAAAGAACGCAGCCATGAAAATCTAAAGCTTCACAAATCTTAATGCAATGAGCTCGGATTTGAAGCCTAAGATTTCATGACTGCGTTCATTTCTATAGTTTATTGACCAAATAACTGAACCGACAGTAATTGGGGGCCCTGCGGCCCGCCAAATCATAGTTTTCATTGTTTCGAGTGCATCAATAATATTGTTATAGTGTTCCATTAGTTGTGATAAGCATGATCTTCCTGACCGGAATCGATGTTGGTTATCATTTTTTTTTCTGAGTTTCCCCATTAACCCCACCCCCTCCCCCATTACCCCACCCCTCCCCCCAATAACCCCTCCCCACCCCTCCCCATTACCCCACCCCTCTCCCCCATTTACCCCACCAATTTTTTTTCTGAGTTTCCCCATTTACCCCCCAAGGGGGGAAGGGGGCTGGCACCTTACAAAGGATTTACTTTAATTTTTTTTTGGTTACATATATATATATATCGCATCTATTTTTCTGAGTTTCCCCATTAACCCCACCCCCTCCCCCATTTTGTGCCAAAATTATGATTAAAAATGAAGAAATGGGAAGAACTGTACCCCTAAAAGGGGGGGGGCAGGATTTATGTTAGGGAATTTTTTTTTAACATGGGCACTGCACAATAAAAAGACGCATCGAATGGTGAAAACCGCATTGTTCTACACCAATTGTAGCGACCTGTAGGTGTGCGCAAAAAAACTGTTATATATATATATAAGGCTTCATTTCTGAAATAGTATATTAGATATGTAATGTTATCAATTTAAGATAAAATAAATTCATACGAGCTCAAAAATTTCTAACAATTTCGCCGAGGATTTAATTAATTTTACAAACTGATATTATGAAAGTCACCTTCAGCTTTGGTAATCGATTTATTGAAGTTGCTCATAAAGTTATCGGGTCAATCCCAGAATAGGCACCTGATGTACCTCAATCCCAGATGAAGCACCTGCGTTTAACCTCAATCCCAGAATAGGCACCTTGCAAGGAATTAAATAAAAAAAAACTGATGATTACAAAATTTATTGTTTATACAAAGTTTATTACAAATGTAATAAAGGCAAAGTTATAAAAGGTTTAAGTGGTTTAATGAATAAAGAAAAATTTTAGATATTATAAATTCCTGCAATATGAGCCCGAATGTTTCTGAATCCATCTGAAGCAAATCTATCTTGCCACATAAATTGGTATAGATATAGGTTAGGTTAGGTTAGGTTAGAGTTGATTTTTTCAAATATTGATAAAAACAATGAAATTATATCTCTAAAAATTGTTTATATTTTTTTTCTCCTCAATCCCAGATTAAGCACCTGTGTTTTGCCTCAATTCCAGATTAAGCACCTAAAAATGATTTCAGGTGCCTATTCTGGGATTGATCCAAGTTATCTAATGAATTAGGAACTATTTAAACTGCACTAATGGAATAGATCTTTATCTCTTATCTTACGTTAACGATATTAATTAACACTTTCATTTTCATCTTATTTCCTTTCACTTCGCCTCTGTATGAATATGTAAAGCCGCAATTCTAAAATGCAAGTCTAAAAAATTACTACTTTTTAACCTGAACAGTTACGTCGTGGCCACGTCGCGACACTGCTTCTCGTTAGATCAGCAAGGTTAAGCGACGTTGGGTTTGTTTATTAGTTAGATCAGTGCCCGTTCTTTACACTCGGATGAAGTAACGACCCTTAAATAGGTCGGACCCACGTACAGCTATATAGGTCCCCTTCGCAGAACATTTGCCGTTACGAACCACGACCACTATTATTCAACCTACGAGTTAAAGCTCAAGATTTACCTTAAATATCTTCTTTATAAGTGAGGTGAAGATGGTATTAATAATAATAATAATAATCCAAAAGTTATAGCACAATGGGCGGACCGCATTACTTGGCCTGAGCCCTGTGCCAGTTTTGTGCCCTCCTAACTGATTAATTTTCAAAAATAACGTGCGGCAAATTTTTATGGGGGGTACACTGTTTTTAAATCACCCTGTATATGTTTCCATTTTTTATTTACATATATTCTGCTATTGTGAAATAGTTTCCTTCACAGACCCTACGATGAGTTCAAATACACTAATTTACATAAAATATAATCAGCAGCAGTATCCGAACTTCTGCACACACACACACACACGTATATATATATATATATATATATATATATATATATATATATTATATTATAGCGCGACTACGAACAGTCAGAGAATGGGCAAAAGCTTATTCTGAACTATACTGTATATTCGTTTCAAGTTCACTGAGGTAGAACTGACAGGCAATACCTTTTGCACTGATTGCAGTATCGACTCGAGAGATGGAACGATCGCCAATGCTATCCACTGGTCTCCTCCCAAAGTTGACGTGAAAAGGATCTCTTTCAAGATAATGAGCCCCCCTTACGGGCTCCTCATTCCTGAAGTCACCGAAGAGGACAGAGGCCCATACCATTGCAGAGTAGATTTCGTCAACTCCCCCACCAGGAATCTAAGAGTGAGGCTTCATGTGGCAGGTAAGAAAAAGTAATTGCAGTTGGGAAAACCAATTTTAGGTCTTTTAATTCTAACATTCCAATTTTGATATCCAAAAATAAATAACCCATTTAATTACGATAACAACCTTCACTTTTTAACGCATAGAATAGTAAATAACTGGAATAGTTTGCCGGTAGAAGTAATTAGTAGCACGTCTATAAACATATTTAAAGGCTTTTGTGTTTCAGAACCCACGTAAAATTGTAAGTCCCCTCCGCCACCACGGAGGACATGCGCAATACACAATTACAAATACAGTTAGGTAGACCAGCCATGAGTGCATTCTAGTGTCTTTGTTGATCTGAAACATTAATAATAATAATAATAATAATAATAATAATAATACACTTTCATTAAACTGTTTTACAAATAACAAACGCTTAACAAATAGTTAATATAACGAGAAAACTTAATTATAAATCTTTAAAAAACAAATAATGAAAATAACATTTAATAATTATATTGCAGTATACGATAGAATTACGTTTTCTTTACAAATACTTATTTTAAACAATTATTTTTTTAATGAATAATACGTTACATTTTGCTTAAATTAAAAGAGAATCCCAAAAGTTAACCGCATTTGATAGAAAATAAGTATCATTAATCAAGGTTCTTTTAACTCTTTGTCGGGCAGTATGACTTTACTGATTTTGTTCTGGCTAATGCCAGACGATTTTAATCATTTTCGGAAATACCTCTGCGCAGTAAAGGTTTAAGCGAATGTCTCTTAACCCTCTACTGCGCGGGGGTCTTTCCGAGACTGAATAAAATCGTCTGGCGTTAGCCAGAACAAAATCAGTAGTCACACTGCGCGATAAAGTGTTAAAAGGGTGGTCTCGTTTCAGTAGCATCTCTAGTATTATTGGCATAATCCCGATGTAAAAGAATGCATCATATCAGTTCCACTTCGCTTTCTGCAGTATACTGTACAGTGTACAATCGGTTTATACGCAATTTCCCCGCGTCAAAATCGATATAAAATTTTTACTTAGAGAATTTTACGAATGTTCATAAAGATTCGTCATAGACCGGCCGTACGCGGGATCGTCTCGCGACTCACGACTGATGACTTCGGTCGTGACGATTCGAGTCGCGCGTGATTTTACATTGACAGAATGGGGACCCCGCACATCGCAGCGACCGCGACGCGATTCTGGGGAATCTGTCCCATTCTGTCAATGTAAAATCACGCGCGACTCCGATCGTCACGACCCGAGTCATCAGTCGTCAATCGCGAGACAATTCCGCGTGCGGCCGGCCATAGTGAAATCTGGATTTGCCATTTGCCGAAGCCCCGACGTTTCACCCTAATCGAGTCTCGAGTGAAAAGTGAAAGAAGTTGAAACCCGAAATTTTGAAACAAACTTCAAAGAAATCGCGAATCATAAAAACAAAAAAAAAAGTCTTCAAATTTTAGAAAAATAAAAAGACTCGAACTGTCAAACGGATTAATCCAAACATAATTTTAATCTTTTATACATTACCAACCAGACTAGTTGTGATTGAAACAGCTACATTTAGGTTGCCTTGAGGAGGAAACGCAAACTCCTGGTAGCTACATCTTGCTCCTGATTAATCATGCACCAGGACTATAAAGACAGTAGTAGTGGTAGTAGCTGCAATACAAAACTAACGACAGAGACACGAAATTGAAAATAAATCAAACTGTTCATTGGATTATAACGAGAGTATTGTTGCTTGGAGTGGTGATAAGCCACGTACGGGAGCCTCCTCAACGCGTTGACCCTTTACACACTTGGCAATGATACAACAAGCTGCTTATACACTGAATGGGTGTATGGGTGGAACGGTGCTTTGTGTAAAATCGTGAAGCTTTTCCAACCACTTATACTTAAGCTATTGACATTTGTATCTAAAGGACTGAAAGAAAATATGTGTACCCATTGCAGGGTACGCGCAGCTCGCAGCAGAATTGCCAAGCAAATAGGGTCAATGTACTGATGAGGCTTCTGTACGTGGTTCATCACCAATGAAAGCAACCATATATATATATATATATGCACTAAAATCACAAAATAACACGTGACCTTATTAATAAGCAAACAACCACAAGGAAAAGGAAACACAAAGTCCAAGCGCTTTCGTGATATATTCACATTATCAAGGAGGAACAGAAAATAGACGGAGATTACAAAGTAATGAGTTAAATAGACAAGCAAAAAAATTCACAATTTCCTTTTCCTTGTGGTTGTTTGCTTATATATATATATATATATATATATATATATATATATATATATATATATTATATATAGGTTGAGTCAAAAGTCTAGAAACATAGGAACTATGCTTTTCAATGCAAATATACATATATATTTGCATTGAAAAGTATAGTTCCTATGTTTCCAGACTTTTGGCTCACCCTGTATGTATTATATGTGTGTGTGTGTGTGTGTGTGTCGTTAAAATTTAATTTCAGTCACTTCATATTATAAATGCTTTAGTGAATCTTTTTAGTCTTTTTTTCAGTTCTCTTTTATCTCGTCTTCCAACGTGTTTCAGAACGTAATTGCTCTACGTAATATTAAATAACCATTGACCCGCTAATGCTCGAGAGAGAGAGAGATACAAGGAGTTACAAGGAAAAGTTCTAAGTACCTCAAAAGGCCTTGCGGCCCATACCGAGGAGGTACCAATGGCAACGGGTGTCAGGGAAAAATTCATACACCCTCAAATAGTGTGCAAGATTCGGTCTAACCTTTTCTTCAACTGATCCACAGAGGAACTATTCACAACCTCTGAAGGTAGCCTGTCCCACGTGTCACAGTTTTTATAGGTAAAGTAATTCCCACACGCACTAGTGCTAAACCGTTTCAAATCCAACTTCCAACCATTGTTGCGATTTGAGTTATCATTTAAACTAAACATGCTTCTAAAATCGACATCGTTGAACCCGCGTAAGAGCTTGAAAACCTCGATGAGTTGACCGCGCAGCCTCCGAGTTTCCAACGAAAACAAATTCAGGGCGCGTAAGCGTCGATTGTAGCCCATATGCCTAACGGAAGGGATTAACTTTGTGGCCCTCTCCTGGACTCGCTCCAGCCTGTCAATAGCTTTCCTGAGGATGGGCGACCAGAACTGCACAGCATACTCCAGGTGCGGCTGAACCAGGGAATTGTACAGAGAGAGCACAATCTCCTTGTTCAGAAATCGAAATTGCCTCCTCATATAACCCAACAGCTTCTGGGCTTTCTTTTCCACCTCTACTCACTGTTTAGTAAACTTAAGGTCGCTGCTAATAGCATACCCAGGTCCTTTTCCAAATCAGTAGCCTCGATATTACTCTTCAACATCGAGTAGTCCGACTTGGGATTGACGTAGCCAATGTGCATCACCTTGCATTTACCCAAGTTAAACGGCATTTGCCATTTTTCGGACCACTCTCCTATCCTATGTAGGTCCGCACGCAGTCGGTCGACCGCTTCGGGCGTCCCAACATTGGCCCCAAGCTTCGTGTCATCAGCGAATTTGGCGATCCTACTGACGATGCCAGCGTCGATATCATTTATGTAAATGATAAACAACAGTGGCCCCAAAACGGAACCCTAAGGAACCCCGCTAGTGACTGAGGCCAAGCCAGTTTCCAATCCAGCTACCTACTTCCCCACCGATACCCAGTGCGCGCACTTTGGCCATTAACCGACGGTGAGGTACCTTATCAAAGGCTTTCTCAAAGTCGAGATAAAGTACAGTGTATCAATCGCCCTACTCTTATCGTACTCACTCTACATGACGTGGAGAAACTCGAGCAAGTTGGTGAGACACGACCTACGCCGCTTAAACCCACGTTGGGAGTCCCCCAAGCATCTTGTAGGAATCCAAATGGTCAACGATCCTATCCGCTATTATCCCCTAAAATAATTTACCTACAACCGAAATGAGAGTAATGGGGCGATAGTTCCCCGGACTTTCGTGATCCCCTTTCTTAAAGATAGGGGTCATGTTGGCTTCCCTCCAGTCACCAGGCACCTGGCCCGTCTCCAACGATTTGTTGAAGACTAGCCAGGTGGGGAGCCACCTGGTCGCGCACTTCCCGCACCTGGTCGCGCACTTCCCGCAAGACTCTGGGGAGGAACTGGTCTGGCCCAGGAGCCTTAAACGTGTTCAGTTTGTCTATTCTATCGGCAACGACTTTCGCGGTACACGGACCACTATCTATCAGAGAGAGAGAGAGAGAGAGAAGAGAGAGAGAGAGAGAGAGAGATTAGTCTGAAACTTTAAAACTATTTAACGTACTAATGACGCATAGAAAACGATTAAAATAAACCCAGACTAAAATAAAACATAACATAACATAACAGAACTTGAAGATTAATACGTAATTATGTGTCTTTCTTCGAAGTTTCATGAGGTTCTTTAACTTTCTAATGCATACGTCACCACACTACTGCAAAAAAAAAAAACATTTATGGAGGCAGAAAATTAAAAAAAAACCTTGATATCAACTGGGTAACCTAAAGTAAGTTTATATTTAATCTATAAAACCTACAAATCATTTTAAGAATAATAAAGAGCAGGGGTACCCAACCTTTTTTTGACACCATGCTTTTCCAAGTAACCAGCGTTAAGAAGGGATGGTATCACCTAATCAAAACCGTTTATGGAGGGTTGATTGTGGTGTTCAATCTTGAACCTTTGCCTAAAAAAGTTATATTTATTCTAATAATTTTCATCGCCATTCGAACGGAATCAAAATCTTCATTTTGGCCTTGTACATTATTGTTAAATTGTTAAATAATTTGAAATTTATCCGCACGGCTAATTACATAACTTGCAAAGTTTGCATATTACTTTTGAAAACATTATCATCAAAGTAATTATTAATTAGGAAGCTGCGTATTTATAACACTCTCGCGTACCACTTAAAAGAACTCGGCGTACCACAGGTTTGGAATCGCTGATATAGAGGACACAGTCATACCAGTACCAAAACTTAAAGTTCCTTATTGCCAAACTATATACCAAGTTTTGTTATGTTTTTTTTAAATGCAGAAAGAAGGTGTCAGTGTATCGAAAGGGTTTCTTTATTTTTGCATTATTATTCATTTTTAAAAAGGAGAGAAGTGAAGAAAATTATACCAATGTTCTCACCATGAGTGAAGCGTAGACCCGTAAAAAGCAGTGAGGGAAGATTCCAACAGCAACATTAGAGTATTAGTCCAGGCAATTTGTAGTTAGACCTGGGCAAAATTGCTTCAGAAGCTTTCTAAACTGTTTCCAGCTCAGGAACCATTGCCGAATAACATATCCAAAATCCGACAAAATTGGACCCCGGGAACACCCCCAAAAATGAAATTCAAAATGGCGGACTGGATGTTTCCTACGAAAAAAAATATATATATAATTTACGCTTTTATTTATAGAGATACATTTGATGCTTTTTCTTTCAGTTGTAATGTTTTAAATAATTCAACAATATACAACACAACCAGTTATTACGCAAATATAATGTTATATAGCTTTTTACAGATTTTTATAATCAATAATACAACAATTATTTTTTTCCCAGTTTCAAGTTATGTTCATTACAGAAGTGATACCTGGTCACAAACATACAGAAATTAATCCTCTTCATCACTATCATCGGATAGATTACCGGTACTTGGGTTGTTATCGCAACCACTGATTTGGCACTCGCCACAAGCGGCTGAACAGGGCATTCCATTACGCTTGCATCCACATCTTGAAGTAGCACATTTCGTCTTGCAGGCAGGAGCAGCGGATCATGTTGAGTAGATAATTTGGAGCTGGTGGCTTGTCGCAGGCTGTAGGGTAGTAGGAATTATTCTTTACATACCAACCCCACTGTTATGCATCGATCTTCTCTTCTGTAGACTTCCAGATTAGTATTTGAAAGTATGTGCGAAAGCTGTGGTACTTTGTGGACGCATCGGTAGGTGGCAAACGTTCGGGTGTAACAAAAGATTTAGCTGTAGCTACCTTTTCAACTAACATTCGATGACGTAGTGCGTTAGTGGATTCAAGTGTTTTGCAGCCATACAACAGAAGCATTGCCTTTCTTCCAGCGGCTTCAATGTCAGTGTTGGCAACAATCAGAACAGAATGTATTTGCAACTGAACGGAGTTCAGCCACCTTCATCAGTGTGTCGAATGCTTTGGCTTTACCGATCGAAAAAATTCTGGATGTGCTATCACAGCCCGTGAAAGCATGCACAAACAGGAGATACTTGCAGATGTCATTGCCTAACCATGATTGAATGCTGAGAATATCATACACAGGATTAGGAGATGGTCCCCGTCTTATATCGCTGCGATAGTACAACTTGAAACCACTGTCCTTGGCATGGTACAGAAGGAGAATCAGCAAGTCGGTGTCTTCCCCTATTACTGTTGTAGTTGCATTTTCTGATGAGGAAACTGCTGCACGAACGATGTCCACATCAGCATCCCCATCTGCTTTGTGAACAGTACACCCGTGCTTCTTCAACATCTCACCTACGAGGGAAATAAATGCTTGCTTGTTGTTTTCATTAGCCAACGGGTGTTTCTTCTGGCCAACAAACTTCATGCTTGGACTGAGATTCACATTTCTGCTTGTCTTGGTGCTGCGTCTTCTGTGGGTCATGTCCTTGATCGTAGGAGAGCTGCTGTAGGCCTGTAGCCATCAAAACCAATGATTGCTTTTCCATATGTTTTCAGAGTGAAATCGGCATATGAGTTGGCGATGCTGTCATATGTTTCATCTTGACGCCAGGAAACACGATGTAGTAGAGATCCACCATCCAATACGTACTGGTCTGTGCACTGAATTTCTTGAACTTCTTCCATGCGTAAAGTGTCAGTGTATTTGATTATTGCATGAGCTAGCTGAGACTTATCGGGTTTCCTCAAGATACTTCGTGATTCGAACAATGCAGGAGGATATGCACACAGTTCGTAACACATGACATCTTCAAGATTCATGTCTCCGCCAGTGGCAACAGTCATCATTCTCTGAAACAGTAGTGCAGGATCTACTTCTATATCTGAAGCATCAGTGATCACAACGGCAGAAGCAGATCCTAGTGTTTTCACTTTGTCAGATCTTTTGGCAGAATATGTAAAGGCTTGTTTCCCAATCATTTTTACGACAATGTTCGTACCGATTGAATGCAATTGATGAACGTTAACTCCAGGATCAGCAGTTAGCCCTGTTACAATGTTGCAGAGACCCGAGGTAGAATGGAATGGGGATAAGGATTCCAGACGTTCAAGTACTTTCTTCATGTCATTACTGTCCCTGATTTGTCTACTTCCCCTCATTTCCTTGTGCTGTTCACTACTTTCCAACAAAACTCTGGTGTATTCCTGCATTGCTAAGTTATAAGTGGAACACAGAGGCATAGAAAAGAGCCACGTTGTCCTTTGGATGTCTGTAAATCCACTTCCGCGTGTCAGTCCGCTCTGCTTTTCAGGGAACGCATTAGTACTTGTTCTATCACCAGGTCTGTGCCGAGTCCGGCCCATAATCTGTCGCTTCTTCTTACCACAAACTTACCTTCCTGGAACATTTTGTTAACGGCTGGATTTTCAGAAGGCAAATTTAACATTTTCTGCAGGTACAGGTATATCGATTTCAGGTAATTGTGATGTCCGGCTGCTGCAATTATGGGGATGGTCTCCAGCATAGCTTGCAAGTGCAAATCCCACGAGCCGGTTCTGTCTGCTGTTATCAAGGAACGTGCAATGTTGATCATTCGCTGATATTCCAACCAGAGTTGACTTGTTTGCGAAGTAGATTGTAGGTCAGTTTTCTTCGCATCGAAAGTGGTAGCAATCTGAGACAATGCATTCGAAGATTCCACATCCTCAACTGATTGTTTGGCGGTCATAACATCGTCGAGCAGGTCACAAGCTTCCTTATGGAGGTCATGAGGAGTTCCATCTTCATTACGAGGGAAAACGTCTGCGACTAGTAAGGTACTAAGAGCTGCATCTACTATCATATGACCACGTATCGCTCTTGAAACAGCTTTTCCAGACATCATGTGTTGCACGGCATTTGGTCCGTATATTTCTTGAAGTACTTCAGACAATCCTGAACCATTCATAAGAGTACCGACTGCTCCCAAAAGATTCATCAGAGTGTGAAATGATCCCAGCATTAAAACAATGTCCTGCAGGTCTCTCTGTTCATTGATGATTTGGGAAGCTTTCCAGAACAAAGGCTGATCAAAGGTAATAATGCATGGGACTTTTTGATCGCGTGCTATCTTGCTCAAATATAGTAATGTCGAAAATATGCAGGTCATGTCAGTTGGCGACATATCTATGATGGGAAGGAACGTGATCGACGCCACACCTGGATGTGAGACACTTGATCCACCGTGAATTGCCTGCATTGTTCCGAACCAACTTGGACCTGATCTTTCTGCTGAAGATATCTGCCAGAGAAGACTAAGTCGACTTATGGTGGCAGTGGGTACTGGAAGTTCGCGGAATGAGATGTCCCTCAACATGCTTCTCGCGTGTCTATATTCCCTAATGTCAACGGTTGCAATCTTCTTAATGTCATTGTCACCAACATTACGCCTGTGAATAGAAGGGTGGATCTTGATCTTCGGAGTTATTGCGGCAATCATACCCATTCCATGAAAGGTATTCTTCCCATCCAAAGTGCAGACATCATGATCGACGTTATCTGCTGCTAGAAGGACTGCAGTGTTTTCATCAACAGTAAAAGAGCCAGACCCACTTGCCAGCGCCGCGTTTCTTTCGAATCTTGTTACTTCTGCATACGACGAACAGTAACCCAGCTGATGGAGAACGTCAATAAGGTACCTTGACCTAAAGTTGTGGTGTAGCTGAACCGACAAACCGATCTGTAGTGGACATAGTAATCCTCTAGGACGGGTTGCTTGCATAATGCTCTGCCCAATTGCACCTATTTTTCTTGAAGCATCCTGTCCCGCAAATGCTTTTGATAATAGCAATTTCAGACTGTTGGGAATGTAATCAAGAGCACTTTCTGCAGTGATGTCATTTGGAGATGGATACACATCTTTTCTAGGCGAGTCGACAGACTTGATATCACTTCTGATTATTTTTGCAGCAGCTTCTACTAGGTAAATCTTCTGTAGCTCTATATCTATATCACATTCTTTCGACTTTTGGTGATAATCTATAAGAATTTCATTAGCTGTCTCTCGTAGTGTTACTACATCTGCCTTCCCACTTTCACCTGATATTATGATCTTGTCTCCGTAACGTTCTAAAAGCTTTCTCTTCATGTGCCTGCGTTCGTAGACAGAGCTCTGACTTCCTTGAAGATATTCCTCCATTTTGGAAATTAGGTCTCCAATCAACAGTTGTTCATCATCATTCTCTTCCAGGTAAGCACAGGTCTGAAGGAATGCTTGGTGTTGCTCTTCATTAGTTGGTCTCCCTTTCTTCGAATCATGATCGTCGGAGGAGTATGCGCGAGGAATGTTTTTTCCACTTCGAAAATTTACGCTGCAGGTGTGATGGTAGACACAATCTGCAGCAGGAAGATCACGAAGATAATACTCCAGACGGCCTTTTACATTAAACGACCATTCATCGCAGCGGCTTCCACAGCACCTTTTTATGGTTTGGGAGAACTCTGTAGTTCTTATTTTGACATGCTCTGATTTTGGTTTGTGTTTGGAAAAAAAGTCCACAAAGGTATCACGAAACAAACAGTGAGTAGCACTGGAAAATGCATATTCATGAAAACGAGCACTTTTCCTTGGTATTGCCTCGGCTGCGGTCTGTCGCTTCTTTATTTCAATGGTCTTTTTATCCGTAAACCTTTTCCTACATACAACGTGAACACTTATTCCAGCTGTTGCAACAACATCGCTTCCACGGCTGCGGCTGGATGCATTTATACCATCTGCTCCTTTTTGCGAGATGTGAACCACTTCCTGTCCGCTGTCCAATTTCTCCTTACAAATCACGCACAATTCTTCAGGGGTCTGCATTCTTGAAGGCGGACGCACACCGAGTCAGCCGTACACCGAGTCAGTCTGAAACAGAAAACACAAATTAATAAACTGTGTTGCAGTATTTAAAAGGAGTACATAATAACAGTTTTAAAGAAAATGACAAGCACAAATACGCAGATTTGATAGTGGGTAGTAGGAATTAAAGAGGTGTATATAATATAAGTTTATAAAGATGTAGCAATGTCCATTCTCACATACACTCCATACTAGGGTGACACTTATTTTCGAAAGTTTGAATTTTTATCGGGACGGGCGCGTTTCTGGTTCCATTTTGTCAAAATATATCGTGTGTAAAATATTTTTGAAATAAAACAATATTTAGAACTGCCTCAATACGGTCAAAGTTTGTATATTTTCTCGAAAAGTAGAAATTTTAGATCATGATGTTCTATGCCTCTAGCAAATAAAATATCACTTCTAGTTTGTTCAAGCTACTAATCTTGACCTAAAACATATAACTGGACTTCATACTTTCAACTCTAGGTCCCCCTCAACTCGAGTATTAGCCCCTCAAGGGGGGGGTATCATGGGCGCCCATCTCCCTCTCATTGTTGCCTACTTTGCAGAGGTCACGGTGGACTTGCGGGCGGTTGGGAAGTCACAGCAGTGCTTCTCGACCACTTGTAAGAGGAACTGCCTTTGGTCTTCACTCTTGGTAAGGGCCAGGTTGAAAGACTGCATCAACGCCACCCCGCGCTCCGCGAAGTCATTGACAACTTGAAGGGCCTGGACTCGGCGGGATGCGGCGATGAAGGCTGGGTCCGTCCGCCACTCCTCCGGATCCTTGAGCAGGAAGGCGGTGCTGATGTCCAGAACCTTGAAGAACTCCTTTGATGTAGTCGTTGTGAACTTGGCCAATGTATTGTTGGCGATTGAGGCGGTGGACAGGTCCACATTGATACGCCGCGGGGGATCCTCCGATCCTTCCTCTTCTTCCATCGCTTTAATCATCTCCCGCTTTGTCGCCAAGTCGATACCCTCGTCGAAGATGGCCAGGGTGACGAGGCGCTCGCTCAAGTACCATAGGTGCCTGGCGAAGACTGTCGCCGTCGCCTTGGCCACCGCTGAGTCCGGATAATAGACGAGGGCCTTGAGCAGCGCGAGGTCCGCGGCTGGGGCCGTTGCCGGGAGCGGCGCTTTGTACCAGGCCGTCACGTAGATGGACACGGCGAAGATGGTGAATCGCCGGATTCCAGCCGCTTCGCCTGACGACATCTGAAACTGTTCCCGGAACAGGAACAGTTTGATGGCATAGATGACTTTTGCCATCCAGCGCGCGCGATGGAAGGCGCCGGGACGAGCGAACCGGGCACCCCGCTTGTTCGGACCGCCCAGCACAATTACAGAGAGCTCCAGAAGTTCCCTGTAGTCATCACGTGGATGTTGACCGTCGAGGAGGCGGCTGAATTCGATCAGCAGGTCGTCGCGGGCGTCCTTCAGGTGCTGCGGCATGGTTCCATCCTCGAAGGGCTTCGCTTTGGTTTGATCGATGAAGTCCCACTGGGCGGCGAATCGTTTGAACAGGAGGATGTCAGGACCAGTAGAGGGACCGAGGCACGCCGTGAATGCCTTCTCGCACACCAGTTCGTGGATGTGGTGGCGGCAAGCCAAATGAAGCACTGTCTTCTCGAGTTTCTGCTCAATGATATAGCAAGCTCCTCCTGAGAGTCCTGTGTTTGAGGCGGTGGTGTCAAAAGAGAGGGCACAGATCCGTCCCTTGATGTCCCAATCCTCGAGGGCAGAGAGGACGGCTTCCGCCATGGCGCGGCCGGTGCCGTCGGGGAGGCTGGGCACAGCCAGAAGCTTGTCGACGTTCTCCCCAGACACCAGAACTGGAAGGCGATCTTCAGCAGGGCCTCCGTCAGCCGCTGGTACGATTTTCCCGTCCCAGTGAACGGTCAGCGGCACAGTAGGATGGAAGGCTGCCTTCATTTCCGCTGCTGCCATAGCACGGAACTTTGCTCGGTCGCGGCGGGAGGATTCGCGGTTCAAGACCAGCTCCTCAGGGTCGTGGCCCAAGCTCCTCGCAGCCGCCGACAGCAAAAAAACACCTTCTCGGTCGGTAAGTTTCGTCCGATCCATCGCTGCGGAGAGATCAGGGGTGATCATCTTTTTCGACGCGCGGAATCGCTTGGGTGGTAAAGGGGTCGTAGATGCTTCTGCATTCGACGTGGACGGGCCCGGGAGAGAGAGCTCTTCCTCTTCTTCTCGGCGACGACGCCGTGTCGGTGACCGAGTCGGGCTGCTTGCACCTGAGCTGGAGCTCGATGCCAGTTCGACGAGTTCTTCTCGGCTCTCTCTGTTCGCCCTTTCATCATCTTGCCGGCGGCTCCTTTCCGCTTCCTGTCTCCTCGCACGCTCCTCCTCAGTGTGCAGCGTCATGTCACGTGTGGAGGAGATGCGGCCGCGCCGCACCTCGGCCCTTTGTCCCGTCAGGAACTCCCTGTCCTCTTCGATTGTGATCATCGACATCGCCTGTTCGTGTGCGATGTCGAAGAGGCGGTCAAGGGATGAGAGGAACTCGGCCTCGTTCCTGATTTGGGTCACAGTGCGCCGTTTCGAGTTCTTGTTCAGAGCCCGCCACTTCTCGTACATTCGGAGAACCTTGTCCCTTGCGCGTTGGTCTTTCTGCGTAGGAATACGGGACCGCTCCCAGAATTCCTTGACTGCGGTCACTGTCTCAGCGGCTGCTTCCTTGATCGGCTTCTTGACGTCAAGGTGAAGGTGGAAAAAGTACTGAAGCGCCTGCTTTCCCGTAGGCAGCATGCTTCCTGTGATGCTGTGGTCCACGGTCCCCAGGAGATAGACTGCTGTTTTAGATCTTGTTGCCGAAGCCATCACGTCGTTTCAGAACTCACTGAAAAAGAGAATGAAACACTGTTAGTGTTGGCAAAACTCGTCCCAACCCATTTTCTACTTAGAATAACATGTTCTTTCGCCTGTATCAATATTTGGATAAACTCGTGTTACACCCTGTATAATACCTCATTTTAGTCTTCTGTACACCAGTGCGGAAGACTAAACCAACGACTCTGACCGTCCGTCTGTCTGTCTGTTATCATTTTTCAACTCAGAAACTACAGCAGCTATCGAAACGAAAACTGACATGATAACAGAACGCCATGAGTACTTTTCGACAAAAAGTATAAACTTTGACCTCGTTGAGGCAGTTCTAATTATTATTTTATTTCAAAAATATTTTACACACAATGTTTTTAGACGGAATGACACCAGAAATGCGCCCGTCCTGATAGAAATTCCCAAAAAATGAAAAACACCCCAAATAAGTGGCACCCTACTCCATACAGTATATTTTATTTACATTACGTGACGTCATAGTTTAATACTAGCCGCCTAATACAATTTTTAGTGTCATATAGGTTAATTTAGAAACGAAAATGTGTTTTAAAACATTTTACTGATCAAGAAAAACGTCATAACTCTCTCTACAAAGCGAAATTAAAATTTATTGTATTTTGTAGGAAACTGCCAGTCCGCCATTTTGAATTTCATTTTTGGGGGTGTTCCCGGGGTCCAATTTTGTCGGATTTTGGATATGTTATTCTGCAATGGTTCCTGAACTGGAAACAGTTTAGAAAGCTTCTGAAGCAATTTTGCCCAGGTTGAAGCTATTTTTGCTCTAGATTGCCTGGACTATATCTGCGCGGAAATAAAGAAATCATATACTATTTGTATTCGAGATGAGTGTACTGGAAATATTTTGAAAAGCCATGTTAGAAGCGGCCTAAATCAAAGATCACGCTATGACAACAGTTTCAACCTTCTTTCTCGGATATTTCTCGCTACGTTATACAAATTCATGAGAAAAAGATTTCAAAGCGTCTAAGAAGTACCGATGAAAAAAGATTTAAGGACACATTATCACAGGTTTAAAAAACATACTTTCCGTTGTTCCAGTCAACTGAATGAGCATTATCTCGCATTAACTCTTCTTTACATTACTGCATTTGATATGGTATTTGATTACTTATTATTTAATCATTCAATTCGCTTCCAGTTGAACCTATACTTACACTCCTATTAAGATCTAGTACAATGAAAACACACACACACACACACACACACACACACACACACCACACCACACCTGGTTGAGACTTTTTTGGCTTATTCAAAACATATTGAATAATTAAGGATTTAATAGGGATTTATTGATTCTGAATGATACCGAATAATAAACTATAGTCGATTCATTGAAGATGGCTTGTCGGCCGTCAATAACAATTATCAGAAAAATCACGCGAATAGTAGAAACTCACTTAGTTCGGAAGTAACAGTGATGCATAAATTTATTTAGGATACCCAATACAATGAAACCCGTAGAACTCGGACTCTGGATAAGCCGGAATCCTCTATTAGTCGGAAAAAAATCGCCTCGGGAAAACTTGTCTTACTCGGAATTTGTCCGAGTTGTACAGATAAAGTCCGAGGTGACCACGTAGCACACTCCGATACCCGTTAGCAACCAGGCAAATAAACGCCATCACGTGATACCCTAAGCGGCCTAAGGTATCGAAAAATAGGCATTTAAAATATTTTTGCAGTATTTCATTCAAATATTTGAATTACGTTTTAGTTTACATTATTCATATGTACACTTTTATATATTGTTTTCCTTTCAGAAACATTGTTTTAGTACATTTTATTGATTTATACACTTTAAAATAGGGATTTTTAAAATACTTTAAATTTTACTTCTAGAAGACAGAATTCTCTATTTCTCGGAGGGCCCCCTCCCCACCATTTAGTCAGAACTATACAGGTTTTACTATATTTTGAAAACTTACGTGTACGTAGATTTAATTCATTTGTTCCACTTAATTAGGACATCAAAGTCGAAAAGGGAAAAAGCTACGATTGTCCAAGTACGCATGCGCATGTTCTTTATGTGTGTAAGCGAAGCTTCACGTAAATAAAAATATTTCCCTGTAAAATACACGTTATATTTACTTAAATATTCATTAAATATCGCAAATCTTCCAATACAGAGCACCCCCCCGTATCACCTGAAAAAAAATGACTGCATAATAAATGACTTTTAGAATTCATATAACAGATTTCATGAAAGTAATTAATTAGAGAATTGTTTCAATATCATCGATTGTTATTATTAATGGAATATTTTTAAAATATTAAATACAATTTTATTTCAATGAAAGGAAAGATTTTTAATTAAAACTTACAAAAACATATATATATATATATATATATATATGGGATTGAACTCAGAATGGTTCCCTGAGGTTTTTTCATGATACGCACAGACCGTGCATGGAACAAGGAACTCTTCTGGGAAAATTAAATCCACTATAGTCCGAATAAGTATTGGTAAATGACAAATACTATAGTTTTTCTTTTTCATGATGTTAGCCCGACGTGGGCAACGGGTCACTCGCAAAGAGGCCCCAAAAATATAACTTCCCTCACCAGCTATCTGCAAAGCAGATAGGATCCAGCTTTGGGACAGGATGTAGGGGTCACAGCTACACCTAGCCTACTCTATCCAGAACCTCAATATAAGCAAAAGACTCGTTGCATTCGCGTGTGCCTTGAAAAGTGGACCCTCAATTTTGCTAGATGAGGTTTAAATTTTGGTTTTTGGCTAAAAATACAAAAGTTACCCCTTTTTCTTTGATGTATTCAATCCGACATATTCAATCCGACGCGTATTCAATCCCCATGTTTCTGGAAGGGTACCGTATGCTTTATTTGCTGTAACGTTATTAAGGGATGTGCTTCAACAACCATAAAATTATTTCGTTATTAGTTCTCTCGGAGCGCCGTCCTCCGGTAACACGCACGTAATCGTTGAACTTTCCCTGCAGAGTAGCAATTTCTTACGACGCCGTATAGATGGTCGTACGTCGTATCTCCAAGTTCTGGGATAAAGATGTAAAAAGGTTCCCCTATCATCTACGGGTATTAATTTGCCGGTTTTCATCTGATACTCTGAAATTGCGACGACGAAGCATTTGAAAGATGGGAAGCGAAACTTAACTGCAACATTCGCCAATTACAGTTATGAAGAAAAATTGCGAGCTACTTACACGCGCCTTTTTCTGATTGTCAAATCGTATATGGCGTTAGCACATCGCCTTATATCGAGCGGATAACGAAGTCTTTAAATTGTATATGTAATAACATTATTAAAAACTGTTTCAAAATAAATTATAGCCATCTGCAAAATTGCAAACAATTTTTTTTTAATATTTTTAATTATTATTTTACGGCTTTTAAATATCGGTATTGTAGTTTTCTGTAATTTAAAATTTTTGTTAATATTAAATAATTATTTAAAGACGTTTATTTAAATAATAAAAAAGCCAAATTCAATCAAGAAGGGCGTTAGTTTTTCCAACTTAAATAAACTTTCGAAATCATTAATTTATGTATATGTCACGTCACGTGACAGTTCTGAAAACTGTCGAAAGGAGATTACATCGAAAGTTTTTGAAACGACCAACGACTCGTCTGTCATTTTAATGCGAATAATTGCTAAATTCAGAAAGCTTTGATTATATAATATGTGGCGAAGCCACTATCATCAAAAATGATTAAGCTTTGTAAAAAGAACGAGAAATATATTTAATTTCATTTACGAAACTGTATTGTGCATATTAATTTCCGGTTTTAATAGTCGTAAGTGAAAAGAAAACATTTTGGTAACATTATTGGCAAATCGTGCACCGCAAAAGGATACATTCGGTAAATACACAACGAAATTCCAATACTAAATCCAAACGTAAATTACTGACACTGATAATGTGTAAAAGCGAAATTTTGCTGACGTCCAACTGCAGTACGCCATAATGTGAATATCATCACAGATCATGATTACCAATGAGTCGGCTGCCAAATGAAAGTAGACCGGTTGGCTGGTCGATTTGTTTAATGTTCTGTGTTCAACTATAGAGATTGGTAGTGAGCACAACAGGGGCGGAATATAAAATAGGTAGCTTCCCACATCTGACTGATACGAGTAATTCGCGTCGCTTCGGGCAATTGTACAGTATACAACCTCAAAAATCTAACTGTATGTCACTTTATCATCTACCGCGTATAAACGTACAAGTTACCGTGTACACAATCAACAACAACATAATTGTTGGAAAATAATGAAATTCCTGACATCCAGTGAATTTAAAAACATGAAAGTTTTTTCGGTGTTCAAGCATTTTAATTAGGCTTTTCCTTTTCAAAGCATTCATGTTTAACGTATAGCTCCGAAATGCTTTTGAGAGCGGTGCCAAGATCCGTTTGCAAAGTTTAATTTGTATGAAGGTCATTCAAAAGTGTTACGAAATGAATTTAACGCTTTTTATTGTTACACTTAAATTAACGTAAAAGCGCTGAATCAAACATGGGAAAATTTCTAACCTTGAAATAAAGCTTTTTTTTTTTTCCACAGACACGAATATACTTATTGCGTCGATCTAATTTGAAACAAACCTTTGTCCACTACTGAACATTAGTTTATATAACATTCCAGTAAATAATTTGTATACACATACATATATATATTTAGAGAGAGAGAGAGAGTTACAAGGAAAAGTTCTAAATACCTCAAAAGGCCTTGCGGCCCATACCGAGGAGGTACCAATGGCAACGGGTGCCAGGGAAAAATTCATACACCCTCAAATAGTGTGCAAGATTCGGTCTAACCTTTTCTTCAACTGATCCACAGAGGAACTGTTCACAACTTCTGAAGGTAGCCTGTCCCACGTGTCACATCTTATAGGTAAAGTAATTTCCACACACACTAGTGCTAAACCGTTTCTAATCCAACTTCCAACCATTGTTGCGAGTTAAGTTATCATTTAAACTAAACATGCTTCTAAAGTCGACATCGTTGAACCCCTGTAAGAGCTTGAAAACCTCGATGAGTTGACCGCGCAGCCTCCGAGTTTCCAACGAAAACAAATTTAGGGCGCGTAAGCGTCGATTGTAGCCCATATGCCTAACGGAAGGGATTAACTTTGTGGCACTCGCCTGGACTCGCCTGTCAATATCTTTCCTGAGGGTGGGCGACCAGAACTGCACAGTATACTCCAGGTGCGGCCAAACCAAGGAATTGTACAGAGAGAGCACAATCTCCTTGTTCAGAAATCGAAATTGCCTCCTCATATAACCCAACAGCTTCTGGGCTTTCTTTTCCACCTCTACGCACTATTTGGTAAACTTAAGGTCGCTGCTAATTAGCACACCCAAGTCTTTTTCCAAATCAGTGGCCTCGATATTACTCCCCAACATCAAGTAGTCCGACTTGGGATTGGCGTATCCAATGTGCATCACCTTGCCCAAGTGAAACTGCATTTGCCATTTCTCGGACCACTCTCCTATCCTACGTAGGTCTGCACACAGTTGCTCGATCGCTTCTGGCGTCCCAACATTGGCCCCAAGCTTCGTGTCATCAGATCAGCGAATTTGGCGATCCGACTGACGATGCGAACGTCGATATCATTTATGTAAATGATAAACAACAGTGGCCCCAAAATGGAACACTGAGGAACCCCGCTAGTGACCGAAGCCCAACCCCAGGTAGCCCCTTTAATTACAACCCTCTGCTGCCTATCTTCAGCCAGTTTTCAGTTCACATACCTACTTCCCCACCGATACCTAGTGCGCGGACTTTGGCCATTAGCCGACGGTGAGGTACCTTATCAAAGGCTTTCTCAAAGTCGAGAGAAGAGTAGGGCAATTGATATACTTTATCATACTCACTCAACATGACGTGGAAAAACTCGATCAGGTTGGTGAGACACAACCTATGCCGTTTAAACCCATGTTGGGAGTCCCCAAGCAGCTTGCAGGAATCCAAATGGTCAACGATCCTATCCGCTATTATCCCCTTTAATAATTTACCTACAACCGAAGTGAGACTAATGGGACGATAGTTCCCTGGACTTTCGTGATCCCCTTTCTTAAAGATAGGGGTCACATTGGCTTCTCTCCAGTCACCAAGCACCTGGCCCGTCTTCAACGATTTGTTGAAGACTGTAGCCAGGTGGGGAGCCACCTGGTCGCGCACTTCCCGCAAGACTCTGGGGAGGAACTGGTCTGGCCCAGGAGCCTTAAACGCGTTCAGTTTGTCTATTCTATCGGCAACGACTGTCGCGGTAAACCGAACACTATCCAGGCCAGCAACTTCGTGCCTAACGCCTGGCTCGGGGATGACGCGAGTGTCCTCCCTGGTGAACACTCCCGCAAAGTACTCATTCAGCACATTAGCGATGTCCACGTCGGAGGTCCACAGCGCGCCGCTGGGGTCCTTTAACGGGCCTATCATGCTTCTAATGGGCTCTCTACTATGATATTAACATAACTGAAGAACCCCTTAGGGTTCCCCTTGTAGAGGCTTGCCACCCGGAGTTCTTCGTTACGTTTGGCTAGCCTAACCTTCGCCTTCACTTCCCTGCACAGGCGGACATACGCCTCAGTGTTCTCATGGGAACGATTGGCCTTCACCCTCCTATACACAGCTTTCCTATTTTGGATAACCGAAGCGATGTCACGACTGAACCACTTAGGCTGCGTTGAAGCAGAGGTAACCGGTTTTGAGGGTATGGCAGCAGACTGCAGCACCATAAACTGGTCCCGGAATGCACTCCACACTCCCTCATCATCGCCACCGACCTGTAACTCCATCTCACCTACGCTATCCCGGAGGCCAACAAAAGAGAGAGAGAGAGAGAGAGAGAGAGAGAGAGAGATGTACTGTATTACACGTCCTTTTTCACAAAAAAATATTACCACCAAACAGCTTTACGACTGTAAACATTCAATACTGCATTCATAATTCAATACTGAACACAAGTGAACAAAGTTTAAAGAAAAAAATGGACTTTTAAGGAGAGTTTTTTTCTGGACTTTGGAGGTCAGACATGATATGACTTCGTTATTTCGTAAAGGAAAATAAATATTTGACGAAGCGTTCTCGTTTAGCTTTGAGCGCTCCTCGGAAGACTTCCAAATGCACTTTCATCATGAGACACACAAGGATGCTCTCACAGGCACTTAACGAGATGCAGCCAGAAATAAGAGTAAAATTTTATGTCGATGGGTCGATGGATAGACGAGTGCATAAACAGATCGACAGATGAATAGATTGGCAGTAAGAGAGAGAGAGAGAGCGAGAGAGAGAGTTACAAGGAAAAGAAGTACCTCAAAAGGCCTTGCGGCCATACCGAGAGAGAGAGTTACAAGGAAAAGAAGTACCTCAAAAGGCCTTGCGGCCATACCGAGAGAGAGAGAGAGAGAGAGAGAGAGAGAGAGAGAGAGAGAGAGAGAGAGAGAGAGAGAGAATGTTTAACGTAAAAGACAAAAGCAAGAACATAGACATACTGTACTGTATAATCCCTCATTATTCGAAGACGACTTAAAATTAATTCGAATGTACTCGCAAAATGTTGCCTACGTAATTTTATCATGGATAAGTAAAGACGAAACGTAAGAATTGAAAAAAAACAATAAAATATCACGTGGTTGAAACGTCGTATATTTAATGATTGACCAATTTCGTAATACCTCGTTTTCGTGTTTCTGCTCTATGAGAAACAAATCTCAAATTTCACTGATTCGTTTATGGTTTCATCGATATACGAGGGCAGAAAAGGAGTTTAATATTTTATTAAGTTATTTGAGTTGCTACTATGTTATCGATTCTTTAAGGCTTCTTTTTAAGGAGTTAACACCTATCAAATCTGTTAATCCAATAGATTCCAGTGAAGTATTAAAGGAAGATAACTCATATGTTAATTTGGCTATCGAAACATTTTATATAAGAGCTGAAACTCAGGACTTTCGAATGATAGTCATGAAATGCTCATTATTTCACTGCAACGCATGGTCAGATATTAATAAAACAGTATTATAAGTTTTTCCTACTTGTATATAACATTCTTGACTCTTGATTGGAACGAAAAACCTTCATCGGTTCGAATCCAACGGATATCGAAATGAATGTTTCTTGATTTATGTACGAAAAGAAACCAATACTACAGATTTGTGTTTAAAAGTGAAATACTTTGAACTTATACAAAATACATTCATTTTCTTTACTTGAATCCTTTTAGTTAGTTCAAAGTCAATTAAGGTTCACGAGTTTTAAAGCATCTTACCTCAAGTTTCATTAATTATTTTCATCACAGTAATAAATAAAAGCTTATTACTTTAGTCAAAAGATTAATCTAAAAATATGTCAATCTAAATTTCGTATAAAAAAGTGAAAATTAAAATCGGACCAAAATTCTTCCTCGCGAAGTAATTTAAAAACAAAAAAGCCATTTTTCAAAATAAAAATATAATTATTTTTTTTTAACGACTGATGTATTAACAAAAATATTTTAATTAAACTTCAAAAACATTTTACTATTTCTATTTGTCTTACTTCGCAGTTCCACCATCTGACTTGAAGATCATCGACAAAGAGGGAAACCCAGTTGACGGGGTCGCGGGTCCGTATCCATTAGGAGGCACAGTGTCCTTTACATGCCTTGTCCAAGGAGGTAAGAACACAGAGAAGAATATGTCTCAATTACCCAAAAGACCTTCGCTTACACTGGAAAAGCGAGAGAAATACGACCGCAAAATAGTAAAGTGAAAAATAAACAAGATATATAACCAATTTATAGATAAAGTTTCTCATCCCACTAAAAATAAATAAATAAATAAATAAATAAATATAATATATATGAGGATAAAAAGAATGATCAACGCCCACGTGAACATTATGAAGATTTAAAATATCAGACGTTTCGGAAGTCAAACTCGCATCATCAGTGGCTAAAACAATAAAATAAGATAAAAGTAAAATAAAAACTGGTGAGAGACTATATACAAACAGGTATCTGATGAAATTAATTTAAAAACTTACAACCCTACAACAGTAAGAGTAAAATTACAGTGCCAACTGTAATCTTAAATTCAATTAAGTTTGTTATGCAGACGTAAAATTAACCTTCTCACTCACTGGGTAGACAATTGTGTAGCTGAAAAATAAACCATATTGATTCTTATGTAACCACACATAAAGGCAAATTTCTTTTTTATCCTATGTCATAATTCGTGAGCGAAAGGGTTAAAATACGGAACAAAAATTACAAAATATACGTATACAAAACATTAACTTTTGCAAACGCTTTCTTTCGCTTTCATGAAACTCGCTGGCCCGACCTCCTTCAAACCAGTTTTCTACCGTAGATACGTGGATGACACTTTTGTAATTGAAGCACCCTTCTTACCTTAACCAATTTCCAAGTTATTTAAACTCCAAACATCTCCGCATTAAATTCACTAAAGAAAAGAACAGAATTCCCAATTTGCATTCTTGGATGTCAATATTCATATAGCGAACAATAATTTTACAATTTCCTTATATAACCCTTCGCCTTTGGCCCCCTCCTTTCTGCATAAAAAAAAAATACCATAAGAAAAAGTTCACAGATCAAGGAATACATTTTTTAAGTGACATTCCCTTTGGCTTTAAAGTTAATTCCATTAAAACGCTTATTGCCCATTCTTTTATGGTTTGCTCGGATTATTTTTCTTTTCATTCCCAGTTGCATTTTTCAATTAATTATTTTAACTCTAATTCTTATCCAAAAGACGCGATTATGAAAAATATCTAAACTATTTGAATGATCAATTTAAACTCCAACTTCTCGTTTGCAGTCATAAAGACAAAAGATATATTTCGATGCCCTTTTATGACTACATGAGCTTAAGGATCAAAAAGGACCCGAAACGATTACACGCTCAGTTTTATCACGAATAAATCTGAAATTTATATTTACCAATAATTTTAGCATTAGTTCCTTTTTAAACTTAAGGAAAGGTTGCCCGATGCTTTCGTATCCAACCGAGTTTACACTTTTAATTGTGGCTGTAACGCCACATATGTTGGCAGCTCTATGCGCCAACTTAAGACACGGGTCGATGAGCATCGTGGCATTAGCAGCCGTACTTCTTTACCATTAAGTAAACCAGCTAAATCCTCAATCTCCAACCACTGCGAAAGCAACAACCATCCACTCAATAACAACTTTTGTTTCACCAGTGCGCATAATAAAACAGACTTAAAAATTATATATATATATATATATATATATATATATACAGTATATTGACTTCTCCTTAGGGAAACGGAGCTTACAGATGAAAAGAAAGAAAATGTTTGCTATTGCGTTGGTCCTACTTTTCATATATTATATATATATATATATATATATACACTACTAATTTAATGGTTATAACTCTGTGTATACACTAAGCATAGTAAATTAATATTTTACATATATATTTTGTGATTTTAGTTCTGTACTTTAATTTTATGGTTGAGTATTAAACTTAATTGAATTAGAAATTATGTATAGTTGACACTGTAACTTTACTCTTACTGTTGTAGGGTTGGTTGTAAGTTTTTTAATTAATTTCATCACATACCTGTTTGTATATAGTCTCTCACTAGTTTTTATTTTACTTTTATCTTATTTTATTGTTTTAGCCACTGATGATGAGAGTTTGACTTCCGAAACGTCCGATATTAAATCGTCATAATGCTGACGTGAGCCTCGCTCATCCTTTTTATCCTTAAGAGTTGGTTCCCTAAAAACACTCTTTTCTCTACGATTATATATATATATATATATATATATATATATATATATATATATAACGGTTTTGTTTTGTTTTAATTTTATTTTGGTCACAAAAAAAGAATAATACATCTCCCCACCCACCCCCACCCACCCCAAAAGTATTACCAATCAATAATTTTTCATGTTTTCAGAAATTTTAAGTTCGTAGACGAACTTTTTCTCGAAACTGTACATGATAAATAAAAGGTAGTAAAATGTTACAGAAGTGAGGGTCACTCACCACTTTCGCTTCATAAACGGAGGCATGTTTTATGACATCTTTTGTAACATGTCTGCCTTAATTATTAACAATGTATAAAATGTTTCTTTGCAGCTTCACAATTATGGACTGGAAAGTTTAGTAAAGAGTCAATGAGTAAATTTTGTAATAAATGTAATAATGTCCTCAACAAAGGCTAAGTTTTTAAAAACGAGTGTTTTTTGTCGTTTTAATTTTTCAGCGACTGACTGATAATTCTCTCTCTCTCTCTCTCTCTCTCTCTCTCTCTCTCTCTCTCTCTCTCTCGCAGGGGGTATAAAGGTTATGCACATTTCTTCTGGATGTAGTAAACTTTATACTTGGGGTGTGACAGCCCTCCGGTCCCTAGTCGTGGGATTCTAGTGGAACTGGCTGCCAGCTCCTTTAGGTTCTCTCTCTCTTTCGGGAGGGCGGGTAAAGTATTTTGCACAATCCCGTCCCGTGGGTTACTAGGACCCCAATCCCATCCCTACTCTGTCCTTTTAGATTACGTTAAGGTTGTTCTCCTCTCACTGCAAAAAAAAAAAAAAAAAAAAAAAAAAAAAAAATCTTTTAGTATTAAGTCTTTTTTTCTCTTCTTTTACTATTAGGACCCTACTGCTACCTCATGCGTGGGAAGAGAGGCTTTGGAACCTCTATAAATAACACCATTTAACGCTCGTAGGTTGTGAGAGACTGGGATGGAGGGGTCCCAGGCGTAGGGGCGCGATGAATGGAGTGTGGCTAGTGCCCCGTTAAGCCCATTCCTAACGCGTAATGGCTTGACCAGCCCCCTGCGACCGTTCTTTGGTGACCAATTGATGGTGCTTGGCTGTACTGCTCTGAGGTGAGAGGGCTTTACTGCCCAGCTGGCTGCCAGGCCAGCGTAAAGTCTCGGGCGTAGCCTCTGGGTCTGGTGGGATATCCCTTGAACACTGGATTCTAAGAGTCTGGCCGCTTGTGAGTGACTAGTAAGACTTAGTAAGGGGCTGCATCTCGCTGTCGCTCCTGGCGGAAAATCCGTGACGCTTGCGTCGCGAGTGTTTGTCAGTTGGTAGCTGTGACACGTTTGGGACGGTCCGGCCCTGGGGAGACCTTTGGTCGGTGCGGCAGCAGGAGAGGTGTAGTCTTCTGGAAGGAATGAACGTCACTTGCAAAAAGGCGGATGCGTCTACGCGCGGGATTAATTCACCCCCCCCCCCTTTTATATACTGGTCATAACGTTTTTGGATAGTTTTCATTGCTAGAACGCTTTATCTTATTCAGAGTATTCAGGAAAAAAAAAAAAAAAAAAAGAGAAAATATGGCAGGGCCAGCTAAATTGAAAGCAGAATGCTTTAAATGTAAAGTTAATCATTGGTGCGTAGACTTCCCAGAGGGTAGTATCAGCGATATCACATCCCTTAGTGTATGTTTGTTTTGTAAACTTAGAGACAACCACGAAAAGGAAGTTAAAGAGCTAAAGGAATTAGTTAAAAAGCTTGAAGCTAGGGTCGTAGCACTGGAAATCCAACCCAGTGGACAAGATCAAATTAAAAACACACCAGCAGATTCAAACTGTAAGATTAAGTATCTAGAACAAAGGGAGGGCTCAAAGAAGGGGCTGATAGAGAAGGGTGGGAAGGGGCCTGCTGATGGCCCAAAGAAACCGAAGGATGTAGCTACCTGTCGGAGTGGGTCGGGTGGTGTAACTGCGTGTATCGGTGGCGACGGGTTTCGAAAGGTCTCGGGCAAGAAGGCTGCGAAGCCGAAGCCTGAGACCCCAGTTGCCCCTGTCAAGACCTCTAACAGCTTTAGTCTCCTGTGCTCGAAGGAGGAAGACACCGTTTTGATTGGGGACTCGCAGATCAGGGGCCAGGAGAAGTACTTTGCTTCAGCAAACCGGGATGGGAGGAAGGTAAGGTGCTTACCTGGGCGGGGAACGGCGCACTTAAGGAAGGAGGTAGAGAAGGTGCGCGTGGCTAGTCGGAGGACTGCGATCGTTGTCCACGCTGGTGGCAATGACCTGTTCCTCAAAGGCGGTGGGGTAGGTCTTACTGAAGGGATCATCACCGAGATCATGTCTCTTGCGGATGATCTAAAACTGAAGACAGACAGGGGAATGTTAATGGGTATTTTACCGCGAATGAATGTCAGTGACCACGCGCTCAGTAAGGTCATTGGCATCAACGAGAGGGTACAAGACTTGTGCGTTCCGCTGGGCGTGAAGTTTATTGACCCCTTCGATGCATTTTCGGGTAGGTGGGACCTTTACCAGAGGGATGGTGTCCACCTCAATAACAAGGGTAAAGGTGTGCTAGGCGCGCTGCTCGACCGGCACCTATACAGAATGGTGAGGTCGAGTCCGGGGAGAGATGATGGGCCCCCACCGGGGAGAGATGAGGATGAGCCGGTGGCGGACATACCTTCGACTGAAGGGTGCGTCGAAGTACAGGTGGGTGACCCTCCTCCTACGTTGGAGGGGGCTCAGTCTCCTGCGGAAGTTGCCCCCTCGTTAGTGAGGGGCTCTTCAACTCCCGACAGCCCTGGCTGTTCGGGAAACGGGTCGTGCTAGGGGGCGGTCAGAATAGGGAAGGCTCCCTCCGTGCAATGCTTTTTAATGCTAGGTCAATTAGGAACAAGTTTTGCGAGCTACGGGCGCTCTTAGCATCAGAATACCAGGATATCGTTGCTATCACTGAGTCCTGGATTCATACTGATCGTAGGGACTACGTTGGGAGTTCGAAATTCCCGGGTATAGAATGTTTCGCAAAGACCGCACCCGTGGGGAGGGGGGTGGGGTACTAATATACGTCAGAGACACGTTGAGTCCGGTTGACTGCCAGTTCCGGTCGGAACGGGAGCTGCTTGGCGTCGATCTGAACGTGGGAGGGACGAATTATAGGTTAATCTTGGTGTACAGACCTCCGCATCTCCTCCTCGAGGAGGATACAGCCCTGTACACCGAACTCAGTAGCCTGCTAGGGGATAGGGTGTGTGTAGTTTTAGGAGACTTCAACTGTCGCGGCATAAAGTGGGAAAACAGGACTGCCGATGCTGAAGGGAGGAGGCTAGTTGACTTTGCTGATGAGAACTTCCTCACTCAGTGGGTCAACGAGCCTACACGAGGCGAAAGCGTTCTGGACTTAGTGTTCACGACCGAAGACAACCTCGTCACTGGCCTCACCGTTGACGAATCGTTGGGCGGGAGTGATCACAGTCTTATTAGGTTCCGTGTGTGCGTCCCTCGGGTGAAGCGTAGTAACTCGAGAGGCAGTAAGCTCGATCTCCGGCGGGCGAACTTTGTTAGCCTCAGGGATAGCGTAGGAGAGATGGGGTTAGAGGTTGGCGGCGATGTTGAGGGAGTGTGGAGTGCATTCCGGGATGAGTTTATGGTGCTGCAGTCTGCTGCCATACCCTCAAAACCGGTCACCCATGCTTCAACGCAGCCTAAGTGGTTCAATCGTGGCATCGCTTCGGCTATCCGAAATAGGAAAGTAGCGTATAGGAGGGCGAAGGCCAATCGTTCCCACGAGAACACTGAAGCGTATGTCCGCCTGTGTAGGGAAGTGAAGGCGAAGGTTAGGCTAGCGAAACGTAACGAAGAACTACGGGTGGCAAGCCTCTGCAAGGGGAACCCTAAGGAGTTCTTCAGTTATGTTAATAGTAGAAAGCCCATTAGAAGCATGATAGGTCCTTTAAAGGACGGAAGTGGCGTTCTGCGGACCTCCGACGCGGACATCGCTAATGTGCTTAATGAGTACTTTGCGGGAGTGTTCACCAGGGAGGATACCCGCGTCATCCCCGAGCCAGCTGTGAGGCACGAAGGTGCTGGCCTGGATAGTGTTAGATGTACCGCGACAGTCGTTGCTCATAGAATATACAAACTGAGCGCGTTTAAGGCTCCTGGGCCAGACCAGTTTCTCCCCTTTTTTTTGCGAGAAGTGCGCGACCAGGTGGCTCCCCACCTGGCTACAGTCTTCAACAAATCGTTGGAGATGGGCCAGGTGCCTGGTGACTGGAGGGAGGCCAACGTGACCCCTATCTTTAAGAAAGGGGATCACGAAAGTCCAGGGAACTATCGTCCTATTAGTCTCACTTCAGTTGTAGGTAAATTATTAGAAAGGATAATAGCCGATAGAATCGTTGACCATTTGGATTCCTACAAGCTGCTTGGGGACTCCCAACATGGGTTTAGACGGCATAAGTCGTGTCTCACCAACTTGCTCGAGTTTTTCCACGTCATGTTGAGTGAGTACGATAAGAGTAGGGCGATTGATATACTTTATCTCGACTTTCAGAAAGCCTTTGATAAGGTACCTCACCGCCGGCTAATGGCGAAAGTGCGCGCCCTGGGTATCGGTGGGGAAATAGGTAGGTGGATTGAAAACTGGCTAAGGAATAGGCGGCAGAGGGTGGTAATTAAAGGGGCTAGTTCGGGTTGGGCCTCGGTCACTAGTGGGGTTCCTCAGGGTTCCGTTTTGAGGCCACTGTTGTTTACCATTTACATAAATGATATCGACGGTGGCATCGTCAATCGGATCGCCAAATTCGCTGATGACACCAAGCTTGGGGCCAATGTTGGGACGCCCGAAGCGATCGAGGAACTGCGTGCGGACCTAGGTAGGATAGGAGAGTGGTCCGAAAAATGGCAAATGCCGTTTAACTTGGGTAAATGCAAAGTGATGCACATTGGCTACGCCAATCCCAAGTCGGACTACTCGATGTTGGGCAGTAATATCGAGGTGACTGATTTAGAAAAGGACTTGGGTGTGCTAATTAGCAGCGACCTTAAGTTTACGAAACAGTGTGTAGAGGTGGAAAAGAAAGCCCAGAAACTATTGGGTTATATCAGGAGGCAATTTCAGTTTCGGAACAAGGAGATTGTGCTCTCACTGTACAATTCCCTTGTTCGGCCGTACCTGGAGTATGCTGTGCAGTTCTGGTCGCCCACCCTCAGGAAAGATATTGAGAGGCTGGAGCGAGTGCAGGCGAGGGCCACAAAGTTAATCCCTTCCGTTAGGCATATGGGCTACAATCGACGGTTACGCGCCCTGAACTTGTTTTCGCTTGAAACTCGGAGGCTGCGCGGTCAACTGATCGAGGTTTTCAAGCTCTTACGAGGGTTCAACGATGTCGATTTTAGAAGTATGTTTAGTTTAAATGATAACCCAACTCGCAACAATGGTTGGAAGTTGGATTTGAAACGGTTTAGGACTAGTGTGTGTGGGAATTACGTTACGTATAAGATCTGTGACACATGGAACAGGTTACCTTCGGAAGTTGTGAACAGTTCCTCTGTGGATCAGTTCAAGAAAAGGGTAGACGAAATCTTGCACACTATTTGAGTGTGTAAAGACATTTAGGACCTCAGTCTGCGGAAATTTCTTTTCCTATAAAATAGTTAATATCTGGAACCAACTTCCCTCAGAGGTTGTTTCCAGTCAAAGTGTAAATCTGTTTAAAAATAGGCTAGACAAAGTACTGAACACACTCATAGTTTAAGATTAAAACCTCAGAAAACTCTGCAGGAGTTCGCTTGCTCGGTCTCTGTGAGCAAGCTAAATATAGAGGTATTTATATATTCTCCACTTTCCTGTAAAATTTCCTTGGCTACTTTTCCAGGGTCAAGGTATTTTCTTCAACCTTTTTCCGTACCTGCCTCTGGCAGGGAGGGAGCGGAGGGTGGGGAGAGAGCCTTCTACTTTTCTATCCAGTTTTCTACTACTGCTAGCATAGTTGAAAGACAAAATTTTCCCTGGCACCCGTTGCCATTGGTACCTCCTCGGTATGGGCCGCAAGGCCTTTTGAGGTACTTCTTTTCCTTGTAACTCCTTGTAACTCTCTCTCTCTCTCTCTCTCCTCTCCTCTCTCTCTCTCTCTCTCTCTCTCTCTCTCTCTCTGTTCGAAACCAAATAGCGGCAGCATAACGTCGATTTTGTTTCTACAAATTTTCCTGTTATACTGCATTATAGTTGTATTGTAGTCACATTAGTATCACACTGACCTTACTATTGAAATTTTCACGGCGTGATAACGGTATTATGATGGCGCAAAACGTCAACATGAGGCAAAAGCACGTATTAAATGGAAATTCGACGTCACGCTGCCGTCATTTGGTGCGGAGTGTAGTCAGTATATCGGGTGATTTTTTTTTAAACACGTGACACTTTAAAAGGTTTGTATTTTTTTTTATTAAATGAAATAAAAGCGAGAAATTTTTATCGTACCTTTTCTACACATAGGAAATTAGTCCCTTAGTGCAAAACATGCTCTACGTCAGTGGTACTCATTGGGCGGCTCGCGAGCCAAATATATATACTGTATATATAGCGCATTTGGCTCGCGAGCCGCGCAATGAGTCCCACTGTTCTACGTAATGTCCTCTCAGTTCATGATATTTACACGAAACTTTCGACGGAAGATTCCTGTCCAACGGATTTCCTACGGTTTATGATAAAGGAATGATACAAAGACGATATGATAACTTCTCGTACACAATACAATCATACATAAATAAAAAATTCCTTTAAAAAAATGCATGATATACATTAGATTAAAAAGTTTAGTATTCATACTATCCTTTATTTTCCGCTGTCTTCTAATGCGTAAATGAGTACACGAGATAAGTGTACGTTTGGTGTGAATGAACTCTGAAGCTATTCTTTTCATTGTAGGTACTTTTTCCTACTTTCCTATAAATCTTCTTTCACCACTATTTTCTGTCAGCAGTTGCTGGTGGAGGAAGGAGAAAGAGCCTCGTCTGTTGTATACTTTATTACTACTATTCTTGCGTGAAAGCTTTACGTCTATAAATGTAAGTATGATACACGTTTTCAGTACGGTATTCTTTTTTTTTTCAGTGCTATTTCTAACTTTTCTACTTCCTTCCTTCCTTCCTAAAGCCGATCTTAAGGTCTTTATTAGCCTTTAACTCCGTAAATCTGTAACTCTGTAACTCTGTAACTCTGTAAATCATGGCCACCACCATCACCAGATCTAGACCCCTGTGACTTTTATTTGTGGGGTACTTTAAAAGATAAAGTTCTTAAACAGAATCCACACACAACAGAAAAATTGAAAGCATCAACTCGACAAGAAATTTCTCAGATTTCAACAGGTACCTACTCTGTCTACAGTAGGGCCTACTGCAAAATTTTGTTGTTCGTGTGCGGAGTTAATGAGCTCAGAGAACATCGCATAAATCATGTTTTGCACTAGGGAACTAATTCCCCTTTGCGTAGAGAGAAGGTAAAATAAAAATTCCATACATTTATTTTAATTAATAAAAAAAAATACAAATCTTTTAAAGTATGTAATGTTTGAAAAAAATCACCCAATATACGCGTATATACCGGGTGCTAAACTGTAATAGTTAAATCTCCCAGGGAACCCATTCGATATTATAATGACGAACGGCGTACGCTATATTTCGGGCAGACGTATTTAGTTGCGTCGCAACGAAAGGGTTAAAGTAATAATACAAAAGATCTAGATATTATGTGCCGTTATTAGCACGTTCATCGTGCTCATCCAGGGACTGCGAGATCTCTATTACTTTTCCCATGAATTAAGTGTTAATGTTGTACGATGGAAAAGTAAAATGAACGGGAAAAAAATTGTAGTTAAATTTTTCGCGAGAGACCGCGTATAAATTCATCGCGGAGGCCGTATCTTCGAGGTAGGGTCTGCCTCGCTAATCGATTGAGATACGTTCCAGAGCTCGTTCTATTATACTTTTAAAAATATCTACATTATAGCGGAAGGGCTCGTTGAAAATGAGTACGTGAATCTCGAATCGCCGAGCTAACGTAGATTAAAATTTTATTCGTAAGTTATTTTCAAATTTTCACGAGTAAGAACCATTTTTTAAAAATGAATTTTAATTTATTTTTAGGAAAATGTTTTTAATCATAATTGTTAAAAATTCAAGAGATAGTGTGGAAGGTACCTTACAAAATATGGCCCTGCAAAAATTTGTAAAAGCAGCACGCATACATGCTACCTTTGAGAGTTTTATATGAGACGTGCTACAAAACGTTTTCCGCGCTTTACCGCTACATATTTTAGCAGTTAATTTTTATTTTATTTTATTTTACTTTTTCTTTATTTTATTTTATTTTTTATTTTATTTTATTTTACTTTTTCTTTATTTTTTATTTTTTTGTGAGGAACCAAACCGGAATTTTTAAAGTGTCTCATTATAAAACGTTATTTAAAAAGTGCGGAAATTCTAATAAATTATAAAGGATCGGTTGAATTAAATATGTATTAATTCAGAATTCTTGCTGCTATTTCAAATGAGAGAGAGAGAGAGAGAGAGAGAGACCCATACAGTATTGACTGATTGAGAGGCTATGATCACGGATAATCCGATTTCACGGTTAACTCAGTATACCCCGCCAGGTGGATGGATGGTGCAGCTGCTACTGCCCACCACCACTAACTGGCCTCCCACCTCGCGCCCCAACACACGCAGTATTATTCTATTACAGTATAATATACAACTAAGTAGTTTGTACTCACCTCAAGACGTGAAGATGCGAAGCCACAAACGCGCATGTGCGCTCTATGAAGCACATATACTGTATATATATATATATATATATATATATATATATATATATACATCACGTTTACCGTGATTTGACGCGGTAAGCATCAAATCACGGTTAACTCGGTGTCACGGACACGGATAAGTGCACAATTGTCACAATTAGCAAATCACGGTTAACTCGATTCACAGTTCACTGAATCACGGATAACCGCGTAAATGCCGTATTTGGAACATTTTATATCAGCGGATGTTTCCGAAAATTAAATACCATCTTCAGTGTTGTTTTAAAATATCAAAATTACTGAGTAAAATATTAAATGTATAACAACTTTGTTACATAATTAAAATATTAAAATTTAGACAAAATATAAAAAAAAAATATTATCCCAAAAAATGAAGATACATTTCGCAGTTGGTAAAAAAATAAATAGTAAAACTATAAAATGTTGCAACTATTATAAAATTATAAAACTGCCATAAAATGTGAAAAGTTTTTATCAAAAGTTAAAACTTTTTACAGAACCTGTTCTCAAAAGTATAAAATATGAATACATCAAAACTATGACCTACTAATTAATAAATATTAAAAACTTGCTTCATTTTTCCTCTATCGTTTCTTTGACACGTGATAACGATCTTTAACGAGCTTTAACTGTGTCGAAGATCATGCGTTGTTTCAGAAAAACGTTCGCCTAATACCCTGTAGAATTCCTAAAAAATAGTGATGTACCGATTTCAAAATTTAGCCGACACCGATTCCTTTAAAAACTGCCGATACCGATGCCGATTATTTGCCTATATTTAAAAAAATCAATTCCCTTCATAAATTTTACTAATCTAATATGAAAACTTTCAATTTTCATATTTTTACACTTCAAAATTGTTTACATGCTTTTCCTTAGCTCACTCCACAACATATGGCACCAAAATTTGTTACCCATATAGCGTAGCTAAAGCGATTGTAAATACGAGTAGTTTTATTACTCAGTAAAATGGTAAAATAATTTTATTTCAATTTCATAAATTGAATACCAATATTTAAATTGGTTTTCCCTATGCTGAACGTATTTTCTTTCTTCAACAATGTTAAACAACAACAAAATATTTCACTAAAATTTCAAGATCCTGGTAGTCTACTTGAATAAAAAAAATGGATATACAATTTGGGTTTATGAAAGTATTAAAATATTTAAAATAAAGTTAACATATAAAGATGGTTTAATATGAAAATTATAAAGTACAATATAGAATTATTATTAATAGAGTAAGAGATTACAAGTTAATAATATTTAGAGATTAGCTAGTTGGAGAAAATTTAAATTTATGGATAACTTAATTTATTAAGCTTTGCCTTTTTCATGAACGTAAAATATATTTTATACAATTACACTTTGAAATGAGTATAAATGATCATAAATAGTGTGTTTTCTATGTTCAATTTTCTATAAATCTAGATTTTGTTTTGTAATGAAAATTTAAAAATTCAAAGAATCGGTAAACGGAATTGGCTAAATTTACCCGATGACGATGCCCTAAAATAACCGAATCTGCCGATGCCGATTAATCGGTACACTACTACTAAAAAGCATAAAGAATTTCTCATTAGTAACGATTGGGTTTTGTTTTTTCAAATTTTATTAGTCATAAAAAAGCATAACCGACCAAAAGAAAAACATAACATTATTAGCTCGGTGGTGTAGTGGTTAGCGTCGCTGACTACGAATCCATCGGCCTCGGGATTGAGACCCGGTGACGGCAGGCGGCAAACAGCAAAACCCAGCTGTTCATCGTTCCACACAATAAAGAAATTGGTTGGGAGATAAATGGGTAGCCTAGTGGTTAAGACGCTGGGCTGCTGGCGGGGCGTGGTTCTGATTCCACGTTAAACTGTAGGCCAAGGTGAAGTGACAAGCTTGACCTTCGTCAGAATGAACAATTCGGGCGGAAGCAAAACCAAAGTTAATAATAAATAATAAAATAACAATAATTAGTAATTTTTATGCTTTTTAGAAATGTTACCGTTTGTATACGAACTTTTTTTTTAAAACTAGCTACATAGGTTGATTTGAAAATTTCCGCAGTCTTTTTCTTTATTATAAAGTGTATCAGCGTTGTTTGGAAGCTTTCAGACCAACCCTCGCCTATATACAAGTTATTTTAAAATAGCTACACTGAAAGCAGAAATGTAGTCGTTCACCGATGGACTATTTTTGAAGATGTGTAAAAGTAGAAGGTGGTGCGGTATGAGCTATTCACACGCGTTTCGATGACTTCATTAACAAGGGAGAATATACAGAAAAGGTTAATACTATACTATCACACTCTTCAAGACTGAAAAATATGCAAGATCTTTTAATTTTATCACTAGGATTGAAAGTCGAAAGATGAGTTAAACGCTATCCAAAGAAAATTTTATGATCAAAACAAATTGTCTATATATGATAAACCACGCACTTCAGGCTCAGCTCCTACAATTCTAACTAGTCTAAGGATGTACCGATATATCGGTATCGGTGATATCGGTAGATTTTTATCTGTATCGGCGATATTTCAAAAGTACGATTTTTCCAAAATTATGAATAAAAGACTATTTAGAGGATGAAATTTCCAATATTTTATTGTTTTATCACCTCACTGTGTTATAGACAATATACACATTTTTCAATAGGTCAGGATATAGACATAGGCTATGTTTGGCTTAATGCTGCAGGTTAATCATAGCCTAGGTCCTAAGAAATGTAGCACATAAGTTTTACCCAATTTTCTTTTCAAACAGCCAATCAAACAAGTGTAAATCCTTTGAGAAATAGGTATAAAGCCTAGAAAACCAAAAAACTATCTTGTAGTCATAGCTCACAATATTAACCCAGCTAGCTGGTTAAAAACACATTTACTAAGCCCAACATAGGCCCGCAGTCCAAGTGTATAACAAACAAAACTATGACATCTAATGCAGTGTTGCCATCTTTAATGAAAAGGATTATTGCTATTGATGCCAAATTTTCAACAGAAAATAAATTATGAATGTTACAAAAATATGACAAACTAATAAACCCTAGCTCGGCATCGGTATCGGTTATCGACCGATACTGTTTTTAATTATATCGGTATTGGTCATCGGCTAAAAAGCGATATCGGTACATCCCTACTGTAACTACCTCCCCAAAAATTCACAAAAACAATTCCCCTTTGCGTGCGTCTCAATGCATCTACTTGCATCAGACAATTATCACCTTGCAGAATTCCAATACTGTTTTCAATAAATCAAGCCAATTATATCCGTATAGTGCCCAACTCATTCAGTTTTGTCTAGGATTTTTTTCCAAATGGACGACCCCATGGGATTAAGCTGAAAATTTGTATACTAATAAATTTTTATATTCTAATAACGAAAATGACATTAATTTCCTGAAGGAATATGCGCAACATACGAAAAAAATTGCATTTATATGCGCACTAGTTTGCATGGCGCATGACCGTTATCTAAATTATGTAGTGTTATGTAGTGGGTTTTACAAAATAAGACGCAGATAATATCGTTTATTTACTAAAATTTGCAATATTTGGATCAAATGTAGAATTCGGACCCCAGCCTTCTTTAGTTAGCTTTATAAGGCTAACTAACGAAAATATCACGACCTAACCTAACCAATCGTCAAGGGCGTACAGTTAACCTAACGATTGGTTAGGTTAGGTCGTGATATTTTCGTTAGTTAGCCTTATAAAGCTAACTAAAGAAGGCTGGGGTCCGAATTCTACATTTGATCCCAATATTTAATAATATTTTAATAAATAAATCGGATCACCTGAAGATCAGGAGCCCCAGCCTTCTTTAGTTAGCCTTATAAGGCTAACTAACGAAAATATCACGACCTACCCTAACCAATCGTTAGTTCAACTGTACGCCTTATAAGGCTAACTAAAGAAGGCTGGGGGCCCTGATCTTCAGGTGATCCAATAAATCTTCATTTGCATACCTTTTTGTCCATACGAACTTGCATAAACAGTAATTTTTGTTGTTGTTATTAATGTTTATTTGTTGCCTGCTTAGACCTAGTTTAGCCTATATATTACACAGGTCAACAAAAAAACTTTTTTTTTTTCGTTGCCAAGGAAATTCGTACGAATTTAGGGTATTTTGGGGTTGCTGAATTCCAAAATGAAAGTAGTTTTTCCGATTTGGCTCTAGTTCTTGAGATAATGGATACCCTCAATTAATAGGAAACGTAACCATAACGCGTGCATATGGGAAACTACCGGAACATTCTAGATGGTGAGACCGAATAAAATGCCATTATGTATTTCATGTGTTTACTTTTGTATGATTTGAGACAATTTCAATGCGATTTGTAAGTAGGCTCCGCCTGAACATTAAATTTTTTGCATTTTTACGTGTTTCAATGGGGGTACCAATTATCTCATAAATTAGAGCCAATCTAGCAAAACCGATGTCATATTCGGAATCAGCACCACAAAGTTACCCCAAAATCACTCTAATATGATTGGCAATAAAATGAGTGTTGACTAGTGTTATTGTTGTAGTGTGAGCACATGATAATGCAGTGCTGTGATCTATCTACTTGCGAGTTGCCCCTGGTCAACTGAATGCCCGGTTAGGTTAAATGAATGCCAGGTTAGGTCAACTGAATGCCAGGTTAGGTCACATGTACGCCCTTGAGGATTGGTTGGGTTAAGTCATGATATTTTCGTTAGTGTTAACGAAAATATCACTATTTAACCTAACCAATCGTCAAGGGCGTACAGTTGACCTAACCGGCCATTGAAGTGACCTAATCGGGCATTCAATTAACTGGGGACCACACAGCAACCTCATATCCGGGCGTCATGAGCGGTGTAAACTAGATAACGGTCATGCGTCATGCAAACTAGTGCGCATATAAGTGCAATTTTTTTCGCATGTTGCGCATATTTCTCCAGGAAAGTAGTCATTTTCGTTATTAGAATATAAAAATTTATTAGTATATAAATTTTCAGCTAAATCCCGTAGTGTCATTCATTTGGAAAAGATCTTAAGATCTTTTGCCTACACGAAATAATCACCAGAAAATAACGCAAGCACATCTTATATCAACATTTTTGACAAAAAGTCACTACATTGAAATATAAATGAATGAATCCATTAAAATTTGTGTGAATAACTTATACCGCCACACCTCTAATTTTCTCAATGTATGAAAACAAGAATTTAGCAGCAACTCAATTTAGCAGCCAAGGATATATTTCCTTTTCAACAGCCAGCCAACTTTATCAGTAGACTCCCCATTTGTTCAACCTTTGCCAATATATTTATTTGTCATCATAAAAGGTTATGGCTGCCACCATTGCTCCGCATCTTCTAAACATTTTTTTTATATACGATACCTTCATTCTTTTTAATAAGAAAGAACATTCCGGCCTTTTCCTTAATTGCCTCAATAATCAACAAAGAAACATTAAACTCACAAAAGGTAAAGACACTAATAGAACACTTACCCCAATGGACATTAATATAGTAAAAAAGCGTTCGGTGCTTCCATTTTTCCCACTCATTTTCGGATGAACTGCATAAAAATGAGAGTTTATCGTATTTATTATATACACTCATAGCATAACCCGCGTTTCATCAAAAAATAAGCTTTTTTCCAAATTCAAACGTTTTTCTAACAAATCATTCCCCAAACACCTTCTGCAAGCACTCCTTATGAAGATTTTCGAAATAGAATTTATCAGTGTATCAAGAATTCAAGATATTCCTATACCGTTAAGAAAAATTCCTGTTTTATAACTGCCTGAATCCAAGACGCCAAACAGGACTTCGCAATTCCATTTATCCCCCAAGTATATTTCAGTATACAAACCCAAATAGCATTAAATCCCATTTCGTTCCTAAAAAAACACTCCCCGATTCCCTTGTCTCATTCGAAGTAAATTCTTTTTTCGGAGTGTGTTCGTTGCAAGGCAAACTCTGTCGGCAGTACATGCCAACGTTCCAAACTACAAATAAACGAACATAGATACAGACCACCACAATGATCCTTCCTCATTTAAAATTATTAATATGATCAACCTCATTTTGTATTAATTTTAATTTTTTACTTTGTAAAAAGTTATAATAGTTTTAATATTTTAAGAAGCACTGAAGATGGAATTTGATTTTTCGAAACGTCTGCTGCAGTAAAATGTTTCAATTATGGACTATCATATTCATCCTAAAACACCAGTTTCCCAGCAACCAACCTTTCAATATACAGGGTGTCCCAGAATTAACTATCTATTTCAATGAAATCGGACAAATTTTTTAAAAACACACTTTTATTTATGTTTATCATGTTTAATGTGTTAAAAATGTATAAATTTCTAAATTTTTTTCATAATTTTATTTTCATAATTTTTTCATTATCTGGTCCAATGAAAGACCGTCTGAAGTCATAGAATGGCAAAGAGACTCTCCAAAAGTTAACGTGTGGCTTGGAATGACCAAATCCAAAATTTATGGCCCATTCTTCTTTGCGGAAGCAACTGCAACAGGTACCGTCTACTTTGATATGCTTCAGCAGTTTCTCGAACCACAGCTTCTTGATGATGGCATTCTTGATAATGTTGTGTTTCAACAAGAAGCATTGATCTTTTGGCGATAAACCTTTGTTTTTATGAAACCCCATGCAAAGAAATCCAGGGGTGTCAAATCCGGAGAACGCGGAGGCCAAGGTCGAGGTCCTCCACGTCCAATCCACCGATTCGGAAGGCGTCTGTTGAGGTATTCTCGAACAATTAGAGCATAATGACATGGTGCTCCATCTTGTTGAAACACAACATTATCAAGAATGCCATCATCAAGAAGCTGTGGTTCGAGAAACTGCTGAAGCATATCAAGGTAGACGGTACCTGTTACAGTTGCTTTCGCAAAGAAGAATGGGCCATAAATTTTGGATTTGGTCATTCCAAGCCACACGTTAACTTTTGGAGAGTCTCTTTGCCATTCTATGACTTCAGACGGTCTTTCATTGGACCAGATAATGAAAAAATTCTGAAAATAAAATTATGAAAAAAATTTAGAAATTTATACATTTTTAACACATATTAAACATGATAAACATAAATAAAAGTGTGTTTTCAAAAAATTTGTCCGATTTCATTGAAATAGTTAATTCTGGGACACCCTGTATATATATATATATATATATATATATATATATATATATATAGGGTGTCCCATAAGTCCGGCATCATAGGAGAAATTCATATTTTTCTATTTCTACAAACCATAATTCATATTTTTCTCTTTCTACAGGCCATAATGTCTGTGAGCAAGGAAGAACGAATCCAGATAATTCTACTCATAGGAAATCGGAGTCAAAGAGAGGCCGCTGCTGAATTTAACAGACTGCATCCAGACTGCGAGCCAATAACACAGAGCTGTGTTAGCAGAATTGTTGCAAAGTTTAAGGAAACAGGACCCATAGAAGATAAACCACGCAGTGGACCTTCAAGGAGGTCCACTGACGATGATACAGCGACTACTATCCTGGCTCATTTTAAAAGAAGTCCCAATAAGTCTCTTCGGCGATTGTCCGCCGAGACAGGAATGTCGAAAAGTAGCATCCATCGCATTCTTCAGGCTCACAAATGGCATCCATATAAACTTCAGATCCTACAGAAATTAAGCGAAGATGATCCCGACCGGCGGATGGAATTTTGTGAATGGGCTACGGAACAATATGCTCGGGATGCCAATTTCCCGTCCACCATTCTGTTCAGTGACAAGGCTGTTTTTTATGGAAATGGTGAGGTAAATCGACAGAACACCCGCTACTGGTCTCAAAACAACCCTCATTGGTATACCTCTTCAAAGGAACAAGGTGCATCTCGGGTGATGGTATGGTGTGGCATTTGGAAGGATCGCATCATAGGCCCCCTCTTTTTCGATGAACATGTCACTGGAGGCACCTACCTACGTATGATCAAGGAAGAAGCATTTCCCAGTGTCTTGAACGAAGAAGGAAATTTCCCAACATGGTTCCAGCAAGACGGCGCTCCTGAACATTACAGCACCCAAGTAAGGGAATACCTGTACCAACAATTCCCTGGTCATTGGATAGGACGTCGAGGGCCTGTGAAATGGCCAGCTAGAAGCCCGGATCTCACACCACTAGATTTTTATCTCTGGGGCCACTTGAAAGCGCTGGTATACGCAGAGAAAATTAGGAGTGTTGAACATTTGTGGCAGCGCATTATTGGGGTATGTAACACCATTACTCCTGACATCATTCACCGTGTGCTTGCTGACTGGGTATCACGTCTGAATTTGTGCATTGAAAACAATGGTGGACATATTGAGCACGTTCTGTAAATAAAAGCTTTTGTTTTGCCTTTTTTTATTATTTTTCCTATGATGTCAGACTTATGGGACACCATGTGTATATATATAATAATGAAAGCCTATCGATTTTTTTATTTAGTGTTCATCACTATCTTTTAGAATTCTAACTTACCAGCGTATTATTTGAAGGTGAACGACGGGAACTTTTTTTATATTTATTTTGTAGCTTCTTATTCTTTTTAAAACCACAGCTTCCCTATATTTAGTTGGTCCACACTAGCATTTTAACATATAAATAATAATAAATAATGTTATATAAACGATTTTGAACAGACATTTTTAAGCCAGTGAGAGCATAACATTTATTTTAGACTAACGAGCCACTTTCATTTTGAGTGCGGCTTCACAAATTTGGGCTCACTGACTTTGGCTATAAAGCTTAAAATTTTGATGCTGTGTATTTTCGCAACTATATGGTCTCACTGGCTTTTCATCGATTTCACAAAAGTATGAAATTTTGTACGGGCGTAGACTAACTGAATATAGGTAGTTTTTGTTGAAATTTTGAAGGACATATTTTATTTTCACGCTGGTTTTATTTACTATCAAGCAAAAGAAATAGTGTTCTTTTACTCCAAAATTCATGAGTGAAGCGTAAAATATATGAGATTAATAATGTGAAGCAAGCTCATTATCAGCATATGCAACTACTCAATACGTAGGCTAATTTCTTATCAAGTATATAATTAAAGCGTGATGTAATTTTTTTACTTCATGAATGTAAGTGACTGAAATTAACCATGAATATATATATACACGAGTATAGCCTATATATGATACATATATGCCTGGCCAAATTATTAGAATAAGTAGTCGATTAATTTCTTTTTTAAGAAATTAATTAGTATAAAAACAAGTTATCTTTTACGAACTTTTAACTAATTACTGTACTATACTCCATTTTCAATGCGTTGTTAAGCCTGAAACTGGAGTATGGTAAGAAAGTCTTACTTTGTTGATAATCAGTGTGTTGTTCCAATGGTGGTGACTCCCGAGATATAAACTTCACAGAAAACCTATGGGAAATAAAAAGGCAAGTAAACAGGAACAATGTCGGAATAACGATGTCCCCTTCTCTATTTGTGATCTTGACCTTTGGCGCAAGAACTCGAGTCTTGCTCAAGGTACATCGTCTTGTGATGATCCATATACAGTATGTATGAAGTTTCATTAATTTAGGTTGAGTGGCTCAAAATTTATGGCATGTACCTTCATTTGACATCTATTTGTGACCGTGACCTTTGATGCAGGGACTCTTGCTCTAAACATATCTTCTTATGATCATCTATATGTGTGTGTGAAGTTTTATCATTTTATGCGAGTAGTTCATAAATTATGGTGTGGGTCTCTATTTGACCTCTGTTTATGACCTTGACCTTTAATGCAAGGACCTCCGTCTTGTTGAAAATAATGCTCTTATAATGATTCATGTATATGTTAAGTTTCATCATTTTATGTAGAGAAGTTCGAAAGTTATGGCATAAACCTCGATCTGACCTTTGAACTTTATCTGAGCCTGACATTTAATAAAGGGGCATGAGCCACATTTAATAAAGGGGCATGAGCCTCATGATGATCCATGTGTGTGTGTGTGTTTGTAGTAATGCTTAGTAAAGAATATTAATTTCTGTTTAATTAAATAAGAAAATGTTTAATATAAATTATTTACGAAAAATTGTGAAATTGTTTAAAATGGGTACAGTTGGCAGTACTGAGAGGGGCCCAAGAGAGCGGACTACCCTCAAAACGGAGTCAGTCTTGAGGCAACGCGTTACGCGTAGGTTGACGAAATGTAACGTAAAATTAATTTAGTGAGTGTCCCTCTCCGACCTAAATTATTATAATAGAAATTTCATACTCGCATACCCCTAACTTAACTAAACCATTTTCGGAATTAATAAAACGTTCATGTGTTAAAAAAGAGTATTAATATACCCCCTTCCCCCTTTGTTTTGTAACGAACTTTGAGTCAGGTCTCGGCGTCGCTACCATGATATTTATACGATACGGCAAAAAGAGTGTAGAGAAACAAAGTGATAAATGAAAGAAATAGCCGATCGAGAATAAATAGAGATATAGTAAAGTAGAAAGAAGCGTAAATAATGAGAAGAAAGTAAATTAATAAAGCGATCACTACATCTGGTGGCTAGCGGTGGTCTCCATTATATATATTTTGTGAGGCTTACCCACGTGCATATTATTTCGATTAAAATTCTTCAAAACCGGTATAATAACCAATAGCGTTAATGAATATTTTATTTCGATTATTAAAATATCTAAATGCAAAGTTGATCTCGTTTGCAGGCAAATTTCGATTTCATTCCTTAAAATTTCATTGTAAATAAAATTTAAAAATGGCGCTCGCCTTCGCATCCTGATAGCGTCCCTGACAAACTTCGCGCCTAAAAATTTAATTTTTTTTTTTTTAGTTCTGAAATGTTCCCTTTGTCCCATTTTTCATCGTCCAGTTCCGTTGCTTTTCGTTTGTCCGACTCAATATTGCGAGTCATTATTACGTTAAATTTCGTTCATTCGGTTGGAGAGGATAGTTTTGAAATTATCGTGCTGCCTGAAGACTCAATTTTTCTTTTTTTTTATCTCTTCCACTGTATGCCTTTTCAGCTTACCTTTTTACTTTGTTTAAAATTTTGAATTAGTAGTAATTGTGATATAAAATAGCGATTAATATAGAAAAAATTTGTACGTAAGTAAATTGTTAGTTTAAATACAGTGATACACATTTTATATGGTCCTTTCAAAATGTTTTAGCGAAAATTTGTGAGAAATTTTCTGGGTTTCATTAGCAGATTTTTTATTATATTTCGATTGTGTATATAATAATAGGATTATTTTGTTTATATAGATTTACGGGCTTTTTGCTTCGCTCGCTATATAGGTTAAGTTACAGTTAATTGACAGTCGAAAGGTAATCTTAAACATATTAAATTTGTCAGATTATAAGTCGCCGTATAGGATTGTGTTAAATTTCAAAATAAGCAGAATTCGTTTAACTGAAATAGAGAAATGTGTTGTGAAATTTTTTATAAGTTTTTTTTGGATTTTTTATATACTCATTAATTATACTCATTAATTATATACTTACTTATTAACTATACGTATTTATTAGTTATATATATAATTACATATATTTATATACTCATAAACTTTGGTAGGTAAGCTGATTATTTTTTTCTCCTCTCTCTGTTTCTTTCGTTCATTTCACGACAATTCCGACATATTTGGTAAGATGGCTATTGTATTGTACTGAGGGATTTCTTGTAGGCCTATCGTAAAATATTGTTCGGAGATTAACCGTTACTACCGGTATGTCTATTGAGTAGTAAATTTTAGTTATTTAACAAAATTTTAATTGGTTTAACATAAATAAGCATAGGATTTTTCTTTAATAAGCACAAATGTTATGCATAAAATTCTAAATTTTCCCGCGTAACATTGAATTTATTAAATATAGGCCTAAAAGTGCAGCAGTAAATTTTATTTTTATTTTGACGGCCAATGTGAGTTACGGTACACATATTTACTAAATCTGGATATTATAATTTTTTTTGAATTACAGAAATTTGTGTAGAAAATTCTTTTCATATATTTTCTTTACGTTTTATAAATTCATTCAATAATCAATTTTATTGGTACAGGTAGGCCGATTTTTATTTTTTTTCCAGTTCAATGACAATGGTAAAATTTTTAGTTCAAATTTAGATTGTATTCTAAAAAGGATGTTTTAATTTGATATTTTAATTTGGGTATTAGAAATGAAAAATGTCTTTTTTTTAGTTCGAGCGTTTGCATGGAAAATATTACGAAATTATGTTAGGATATAATGCAAGTTCATTCGGTTACGTAGGATATTTGTATAGAGGTTCGCTTACAAACAAAGCGACCGCTCTTAATTAGGAATGTTTTGTTTTGTTTACAGTGGATTGCGTGTATTTGAGTGCATATGATCTATTCTTATTTAGTATAACTATGCAAATTTGTAGTTTCACTTGGAAACGATAAATTACTGAGATTTTTGTGATTTGCAAACCATACTGGGGTTTCTGTTGAAGGAGAGAGTTGTATCTCAGATGTAATTTGCTAATTGCGAGTTCAATTCGTATGAAATTTGACGTTTCAAGTTGGAATTACTGTATTAAAATAATTTTTGGTAGTAATATTTAAATTTTTTTTACTTTTTAATAACTGTTTAGAAAATTATTATTGTTTAAACCTTCAGTCGGAGTTAACTAATGCATTTGAAACATTGACTCAAGTGTACACTCGGAAATGGAGCCTTAGATAGCCAGTAACGTTTTTGTGGCGTCTTGTGCTCCTCCTCAAAGCAAGAGGGTTCATGATTGTCAGAGAATGGATGACATGAAGTTTCTGGGGTTCATTTTTGTCTTTTGTATTTAGAGGTATTGAGGTGATTTCTGACGATAGTTTGAACAATAATAATTCTTAAATTATACTAACAGTTACTATGTATGGGCGCTTTTATATTTATACTGTACAATTTTGTTTAGCGTTTTATGACTTTTTTTATCTTTTTGCGAAATTTTGAGATGTGTAATTTTTTTTTCTTTCCGTGAATTTGGCCAGAGCAAATGTGTAGTTAGTATTTCGAAGTGAACTGTCGAGAAAATTCGATAAATTAAAAATGAAATGATAAGCAGTACAGAAACGTTTCGAATAAACTTTTTTTTCAAAATTGCAAAGGCTCGGTTTGGGAGTCAACCAAGTTGAATCCGAGTTCCATCAAGTGAGTTTAGTCGACCGGATAGGTGATCGATCACCAATGAGAGAGAGAGAAGAGAAACCAAATGGCGCATGGACTTGGCGCAGGATGGTTTCGGAAGAGAAGAGAAGAGACAGAAGAGAGGAACCGAATGCGCATGGACTTGGCGCAGGACAGTTTCGGAAGAGAAGAGAAATTTACGTGTGCAGGGTCTTGGCACACGAAAGTTTCGATCGAAGATGGTCTACTGGTATTTTTCGGGCAGTAGCTGGTCACGCTGCTCGAATGCTTCGCTAAATATGTGTCACAGCGCGCGGTAGACAAGCCACGAGAGCTTGAACGGGTGCCTACGACTGTACTGTCCATACAGACATACAGTAGGTTCGTTGGGAAACGGCCTACGGCGGAGTCATCGTTTGATTGTTGCCAGTAGAAGAGTCTTTCAGCTGGACGTAGGAAGAGCAGCGTTCACCGACAAAAGTGGAGATGAGACAAGGCGAGTTTCTTCATCGACTTCTAGAATTGCAAATTCGTCCAATTCCAGCGCGTGGTCCCGCTTTCAGATATCTCCCCCCCTGATCCTTTTAGAATTGGACGTCTCTTGTTTTTTTTTCGCCATTGGAGAGAGAGCGGAACCATTATAGCGTGCTGCCCTGTTGCATGTTGATTGATGCAATCCCTTGCATTCTAGCGAAGTGAGCAGGAGAGCTGCGATTGAAAATTGAAATCCGTTGTCAGCGTGCGGAGTGTCATCTAAACAACGTCCAGCAAATTGATGTACTGATATTTAATGAAATTATAAGTGAAAGGGCGCGATTATTGCCCATATTGTTGTGTTTTTCGTGAAATAGTATGTGCGCTCTTGGTCAGTATTTTATGTAAACTTTTTCTTATTTTTTTTCTATGTTGCCCTGATAGTAACTGTATAACTATACAAATAATTGTTTCAAATGTAAAGCGATCGTTGATGAGAATCGCGGGAATAGATTGTGAACTTGAGATTTGTGTAGCCACTGTAAGAAAATTTTCCGTTATTTTTTTTGGCATGTATAGATTAGTTACAGGTTGTAATTTAATTATTAGAGTGAAATGTTATTTTATGCAAATGTGAAAATTATAAAGTTTTCGGTTTTTATAATATGATACAATATATGTATGGAATTTGTCATCTAATTATTTCTTGTCTATCTCTCTGAATTGTTAAAGAAAAAAAAAAAAAAAAAAAAATTGCAAAATATGTAAGTTTGTTGAATAAATTTATTGACATTGTTAAACGATATTAATAAGTTTTACTAATGGAAAAACTTATTTTCAAGGGGGTGATGCGAGTGTAGTAATGCTTAGTTAAGAATATTAATTTCTGTTTAATTAAATAAGAAATGTTTAATATAAATTATTTACGAAAAATTGTGAAATTGTTTAAAATGGGTACAGTTGGCAGTCTGAGAGGGGCCCAAGAGAGCGGACTACCCTCAAAACGGAGTCAGTCTTGAGGCAACGCGTTACGCGTAGGTTGACGAAATGTAACGTAAAATTAATTTGTGTGTCCCTCTCCGACCTAAATTATTATAATAGAAATTTCATACTCGCATACCCCTAACTTAACTAAACCATTTTCGGAATTAATAAAACGTTCATAAGTGTTAAAAAAGAGTATTAATATACCCCCTTCCCCCTTTGTTTTGTAACGAACTTTGAGTCAGGTCTCGGCGTCGCTACCATGATATTTATACAATACGGCAAAAAGAGTGTACAGAAACAAAGTGATAAATGAAAGAAATAGCCGATCGAGAATAAATAGAGATATAGTAAAGTAGAAAGAAGCGTAAATAATTAGAAGAAAGTAAATTAATAAAGCGATCACTACATCTGGTGGCTAGCGGCGGTCCTCCTATTATATAATATTTTGAATGAGGCCTACCCACGTGCATATTATTTCGATTAAAATTCTTCAAAACCGGTATAATAACCAATAGCGTTAATGAATATTTTATTTCGATTATTAAAATATCTAAATGCAAAGTTGATCTCGTTTGCAGACAAATTTCGAATTTCATTCCTTAAAATTCATTGTAAATAAAATTTTAAAATGGCGCATCGCCTTCGCATCCTGATAGCGTCCCTGACTCAATATTGCGAGTCATTATTACGTTAAATTTCGTTCATTCGGTTGGAGAGGGCATAGTTTTGAAAATTATCGTGCTGCCTGAAGACTCCATTTTTCTTTTTTTTTATCTCTTCCACTGTATGCTTGTTTCAGCTTACCTTTTTACTTTGTTTAAAATTTTTGAAATTAGTAGTAATTGTGATATAAAAATAGCGATTAATATAGAAAAAATTTGTACGTAAGTAAATTGTTAGTTTAAATACAGTGATACACATTTTATATGGTCCTTTCAAAATGTTTTAGCGAAAATTTGTGAGAAATTTTCTGGGTTTCATTAGCAGATTTTTTATTATATTTCGATTGTTTGTATATAATAATAGGATTATTTTGTTTATATAGATTTACGGGCTTTTTGCTTCGCGCTATATAGGTTAAGTTACAGTTAATTGACAGTCGAAAGGTAATCTTAAACATATTAAATTTGTCAGATTATAAGTCGCCGTATAGGATTGTGTAAAATTTCAAAATAAGCAGAATTCGTTTAACTGAAATAGAGAAATGGTGTTGTGAAATTTTCTATAAGCTTTTTTTGGATTTTTTTATATACTCATTAATTATATACTCATTAATTATATATTTACTTATTAACTTATACGTATTTATTAGTTATATATATAATTACATATATTTATATACTCATAAACTTTGGTAGGTAAGCTGATTATTTTTTTCTCCTCTCTCTGTTTGTTTCGTTCATTTCACGACAATTCCGACATATTTGGTAAGATGGCTATTGTATTGTACTGAGGGATTTCTTGTAGGCCTATCGTAAAATATTGTTCGGAGATTAACCGTTACTACGGTATGTCTATTGAGTAGTAAATTTTTAGTTATTTAACAAAATTTTAATTGATTCAACATAAATAATCACAGGATTTTCATTAAGAAGCACAAATGTTATGACTTAAATTCTTAATAGCTCTTTCCACGCGTAACATTGAATTTATTAAATATAGGCCTAAAAGTGCAGCAGTAAATTTTATTTTTATTTGACGGCCAAGGTGAGTTACGGTACACATATTTTACTAAATCTGAATATTATAATTTTTTTTGAATTACAGAAATTTGTGTAGAAAATTCTTTTCATATATTTTCTTTACGTTTTATAAATTCATTCAATAATCAATTTTATTGGTACAGGTAGGCCGATTTTTATTTTTATTTCCAGTTCAATGACAATGGTAAAATTTTTAGTTCAAATTTAGATTGTATTCTAAAAAGGATGTTTTAATTTGATATTTTAATTTGGGTATTAGAAATGAAAAATGTCTTTTTTTTAGTTCGAGCGTTTGCATGGAAAATATTACGAAATTATGTTAGGATATAATGCAAGTTCATTCGGTTACGTAGGGATATTTGTATAGAGGTTCGCTTACAAACAAAGCGACCGCTCAATTAGGAAATGTTTTAGTTTTGTTTACAGTGGATTGTGTGTATTGTGAGTGCATATATCTATTCTTATTTAGTATAACGATAAAATTTGTAGTTTCACTTGGAAACGATAAATTACTGAGATTTTTGTGATTTGCAAACCATACTGGGGTTTCTGTTGAAGGAGAGAGTTGTATCTCAGATGTAATTTGCTAATTGCGAGTTCAATTCGTATGAAATTTGACGTTTCAAGTTGGAATTACTGTATTAAAATAATTTTTGGTAGTAATATTTAAATTTTTTTTACTTTTTAATAACTGTTTAGAAAATTATTATTGTTTAAACCTTCAGTGGAGTTAACTAATGCATTTGAAACATTGACTCAAGTGTACACTCGGAAATGGAGCCTTCGAGATAGCCAGTAACGTTTTTGTGGCGTCTGTGTGCTCCTCCTCAAAGCAAGAGGGTTCATGATTGTCAGAGAATGGATGACATGAAGTTTCTGGGGTTCATTTTTGTCTTTTGTATTTAGAGGTATTGAGGTGATTTCTGACGATAGTTTGAACAATAATAATTCTTAAATTATACTAACAGTTACTATGTATGGGCGCTTTTATATTTATACTGTACAATTTGTTTAGCGTTTTATGACTTTTTTTTATCTTTTTGCGAAATTTTGAGATGCGTAATTTTTTTTTCTTTCCGTGAATTTGGCCAGAGCAAATGTGTAGTTAGTATTTCGAAGTGAACTGTCGAGAAAATTCGATAAATTAAAAATGAAATGATAAGCAGTACAGAAACGTTTCGAATAAACTTTTTTTTCAAAATTGCAAAGGCTCGGTTTGGAGTCAACCAAGTTGAATCCGAGTTCCATCAAGTGAGTTTAGTCGACCGGATAGGTGATCGATCACCAATGAGAGAGAGAGAAGAGAAACCAAATGGCGCATGGACTTGGCGCAGGATGGTTTCGGAAGAGAAGAGAAGAGACAGAAGAGAGGAACCGAATGCGCATGGACTTGGCGCAGGACAGTTTCGGAAGAGAAGAGAAATTTACGTGTGCAGGGTCTTGGCACACGAAAGTTTCGATCGAAGATGGTCTACTGGTATTTTTCGGGCAGTAGCTGGTCACGCTGCTCGAATGCTTCGCTAAATATGTGTCACAGCGCGCGGTAGACAAGCCACGAGAGCTTGAACGGGTGCCTACGACTGTACTGTCCATACAGACATACAGTAGGTTCGTTGGGAAACGGCCTACGGCGGAGTCATCGTTTGATTGTTGCCAGTAGAAGAGTCTTTCAGCTGGACGTAGGAAGAGCAGCGTTCACCGACAAAAGTGGAGATGAGACAAGGCGAGTTTCTTCATCGACTTCTAGAATTGCAAATTTCGTCCAATTCCAGCGCGTGGTCCCGCTTTCAGATATCTCCCCCCCCTGATCCTTTTAGAATTGGACGTCTCTTGTTTTTTTTTTCGCCATTGGAGAGAGAGCGGAACCATTATAGCGTGCTGCCCTGTTGCATGTTGATTGATGCAATCCCTTGCATTCTAGCGAAGTGAGCAGAGAGCTGCGATTGAAAATTGAAATCCGTTGTCAGCGTGCGGAGTGTCATCTAAACAACGTCCAGCAAATTGATGTACTGAGTATTATGTAATAAAATTATAAGTGAAAGGGGCGATTATTGCCCATATTTGTTGTGTTTTTCGTGAAATAGTATGTGCGCTCTTGGTCAGTATTTTATGTAAACTTTTTCTTATTTTTTTTCTATGTTGCCCTGATAGTAACTGTATAACTATACAAATAATTGTTTCAATGTAAAGCGATCGTTGATGAGAAATCGCGGGAATAGATTGTGAACTTGGATTTGTGTAGCCACTGTAAGAAAATTTTCGTTATTTTTTTTGGCATGTATAGATTAGTTACAGGTTGTAATTTAATTATTAGAGTGAAATGTTATTTTATGCAAATGTGAAAATTATAAAGTTTCGGTTTTATAATATGATACAATATATGTATGGAATTTGTCATCTAATTATTTCTTGTCTATCTCTCTGAATTGTTAAAGAAAAAAAAAAAAAAAAAAAAAAATTGCAAAATATGTAAGTTTGTTGAATAAATTTATTGACATTGTTAAACGATATTAATAAGTTTTACTAATGGAAAAACTTATTTTCAAGGGGTGATGCGAGTGTAGTAATGCTTAGTTAAGAATATTAATTTCTGTTTAATTAAATAAGAAAATGTTTAATATAAATTATTTACGAAAAATTGTGAAATTGTTTAAAATGGGTACAGTTGGCAGTACTGAGAGGGGCCCAAGAGAGCGGACTACCCTCAAAACGGAGTCAGTCTTGAGGCAACGCGTTACGCGTAGGTTGACGAAATGTAACGTAAAATTAATTTAGTGAGTGTCCCTCTCCGACCTAAATTATTATAATAGAAATTTCATACTCGCATATCCCTAACTTAACTAAACCATTTTCGGAATTAATAAAACGGTCATAAGTGTTAAAAAAGAGTATTAATATACCCCCTTCCCCCTTTGTTTTGTAACGAACTTTGAGTCAGGTCTCGGCGTCGCTACCATAATATTTATACGATACGGCAAAAAGAGTGTAGAGAAACAAAGTGATAAATGAAAGAAATAGCCGATCGAGAATAAATAGAGATATAGTAAAGTAGAAAGAAGCGTAAATAATGAAGAGAAAGTAAATTAATAAAGCCGATCACTACAGTGTGTGTGTGTGTGTGTGTGTGTGTGTGAAGTTTCATCAGTTTATGTTCACTGGTTCAAGAATTATGGCGTGGACCTTCATTTGACCCTTGAACTCTATTTGCAACCTTGACCTTTAATACAGGGTCCTGAGTCTTGCTTAGAACACATCAGCTTAAGATCATCTATATGTATGAAGTTTGAGAGATTTATGTAGACCCGAGTCTTGCTAAATACAATGGCTTGTAATGACCTATATGTGTGTGAAGTTTCATAATTTTACGCTGAGTGGTTCAAAAGTTATGGCGAGGATCTCCATTTGACATTTGACCTCTATTTCTGACCGCGACCTTCAATACAACTAGCCGATTCCTGCTCATGACATATTGTTTTGTGATGATCTATAGGTGTGATAAGTTTCATCAATTTATGTTGAACGGTTCAAAAGTTATATACCCCGGACGCGAAAGTGTGGTGAACAGACGGACGAACGAAAGGACAGACAATCGGACGGACGGACAAGTGCAATCCAGTATGGCCCCTTCAAATTTTTTGGTCAGAGACACGATGATAGAGTAAAACAAAAAAAAAAAAATGGAACTGATTTCAAGCCTAATTCAAGTTTTGCATCATGATAAGAAGGTGACATCAATGCCTCAAGTGCATCGAAAGTAGGCCTAAAATAAAGCTAATGGGACAAGCAACAAAGTACCGAAACTGGAATATAATTATAAGATAAAAGTTCTTAGAAGAAAACACCTTTTGTTTTCACTGATCCATTTCTAAAAAAGCATGAACTGTCATAAAAAGTTCTTAAAAAAATTAACTTTTGATTGGTGATTATAATATGATAATTTGGATATAGAATATATATATATATATATATATATATATATATATATATACACTTGTAAAGTGTGTTCAAAACGCCTGGCACCACAGCAACATATAGGGTCTATCGTATTTACTTTTTGTCAATATGGTACCTGACTTTTCAACAAACCTAATACCCAATTCACACTAGGGAATTTTAGAAAAACGAAAACTGAAATTACCCGATAATTTATGAAACTGCCTCTAGTGCGGACAGTTTGATAACTGAAACACCATTAATGAATCGTTTTTAAAACTGTCTCCAATGAAATACTTCCGACCATTAACTGTTTCAGAAACTAAAAAGGAAACTATGTAACTTAGGTGAGTTAAAATGTATGCCAGCTATTTTAGTAATTTTTCTTTCATTTGGGCACTGATTATTTATCAATAACTACAAATTTATTATATAGTTATAGGCTACTGTTACTTTGTTTTATTGTTTTATGAGACAAAGGAGTTAGCCTATTAAGAAAGGGAACTTACTTAGGATCTAAGACTAGGCCAAGCTAAATTTGTTTGTTGCAGCCAAGAAAATTTGTCCAGCCAGACCAGCCTAAAGTTGTGAAAAGTTTTTTTTATATAATCTGATCACATACTATTATAGCCTAATTAACTAATTATAATTAACTATCATTAATAACTATATAAAATATAAAAACCAAAATACAAAATATAGGCTTCCTATTTAAACTAATCTATAGGTTAAATTTTCATAGTAGGCCTAGTTTCTGTTACCTAGACTAGGTATGAATTATTTTTATATTTTGTCAGTAAACCTAGGCCTATTTGTTAATTTAATAAAATTACATCATTTGAACCTATTTAATTTCCTGGTTAAATTCGTATGATATTTCAGCCATTACGAATAAGCATAATTTTCTTTGAATATTAATTTAATTAAGAATCATTTAGTTCAAAAATAAAGTTGGAGCTCTTAAATTCTGTAAGTTTTTTAAATATATAAGAAATTAGGGATCACCTGAAGAGCAGAGCCCCCAGCCTTCTTTAGTTAGCTTTATAAGGCTAACTAACGAAAATATCACGACCTAACCTAACCAATCTTCCAAAATTAGTAAGACCTACTGTAAATTAAGATGAAATATCAGCTGTGTGGTACCCTTCTTATAAAGGTTGCTCATAAAATTTGTATTTCACCTTAAAATTACACTACAGAGAATCATTGCTGCCACTCTCGTAGGGAAATCACCCTACAGTAGGGGAAATTGGGTCAGTTGTAAGTTGTAGGGGATACCTACGGGAAATCGTCCAAATGTACGGTAGGTTGGCTGGTTGGGTGAAATTTTGGAGCTATTGAAGAATAGGGACCCCAGCCTTCTTTAGTTAGCTTTATAAGGTTAACTAACGAAAATATCATGACCTAACCTAACCAATCGTCAAGGGCGTACAGTTAACCTAACGATTGGTTAGGTTAGGTCGTGATATTTTCGTTAGTTAGCCTTATAAGCCTAACTAAAGAAGGCTGGGGTCCCTATTCTGAAATTTCATTTGAAAGGTCAAAATAATCTAGGTCCAAACACCACGCAGACAAAGCCTTCTGCGCTCTCTGTAATAAAGATCGTTCTCCAGGAATATTGGTACTAATAGGCCACACAAAACCAATGAAGCATATTCAAGCAGCTAAATCAGTGAAGGAATGTCAATTTCCTATGTTCATAGATATGACAGGCACTTATTTATTGGTTCTATTTCCATAAACAGCTATAGGAAAAGGTAGGGGAAAAATGGTTGGGCTGTAGGTGCAGGTGAACCATGATTAGGTTTACGGTTTACCAGACGTCCGGCAAAAGGAGGACATGTCTTCCTTTTCAATCGCATGTCCTCTGTCCGGCAGGCATTTTAAATATGTTGATATTGTCCAGCTTTTTACTTAGATATGATCCAGACTTAAAAATCAGCACCCCCACAAGTGAAAAATTACCCAATTAATACCTGACATGTCCTCCTTTTACCGGACGTCTGGTAACCCTAACCATGATGCTGCTGAGTGGCAGCATTGCAGAGAATGTAGATTCACTGGCAGCATTGCAAAGAATGTAGATTCACTGTTTCCAAAAATCGGTAAAACGTAGGTAGCGTGGACGCTCACTCCAAAAACTCTCTCAGTTTAAGTTTTAGTATTTCAGCTTTAGTTTCCGTGTTTTAGTTTTCATTAAAAGAAGCCCACGCCTAGATCCTAAGTAAGTTTCCTTTTTCAACAGCTCCTTTGTCTCTTAAGACAATAAAACAAAAGAACAGTATGTTGATAACTACATAATAATTAACAAACTAGGCCTAGTTAAGAAAAAAGAAAAATTAAAAGTTTAAAGTAGACCCGAGGGAAAAGACTACTTAGGAAAACTTTCAAAGTTCTGGCCCAATCCTAAATAGCCTAGCAATAACTGGGCATACAACCATGCAAAGGTGGGCAGGACCGAATTCCAGGAACTCGGTCCTTTTTAAGGACCGTGAGCGGGAAAGTCGGTCTTTTTCTTAGTGAGGACCGAAATGAGGAGCGACGGTCCATTTTTAAGCAATTCCGGACGGTCTTTTTTAGTGATTTTAGTGTGTTTAGTGATTATTTGAAGTTCTAAAGAAGATGGATCGTTTCCTCCAGAAGACTCAGAAAGAGACTGAGACTGAACTGAAACTTGTTTCAACACCTGGAGGAGACGAAGAATCTACTGATGTTAGTGCTTCAACTTCAAGTCAAGCAACTGGAGCTCCTAGCGGAAGAACTGAACCCGGCAATCCCTGGCCGTACCTGGACAAATACTTTGAATACCTGGGCCCCAAGGGTGAGCAGAACCTGTAGTACAAGTGCTTGCTGTGTTCATCAAGTTTAACACGCCTATCCCATCCAGTGCCGCCGTGGAGAGGCTCTTCTCTTTGGGGAAGGACGTCCTCAAGCCGAAAAGGTCAGGGCTCAGTGACAGCCATTTTGAAATGCTAGTCTTCTTGAAGGGAAACTCAAGCATTTAACTTAATAACTTTTTTTCATCATTTATGTATTGTATTAATTATAATTTACGTTAATAAAATTAAAGATTTCCGGTGTCTTTAATTTCATTTTTCATTTTAATCAAATTTTTCACTTATATTATATATAAGGACCGAGGACCGAGTCGTTCCTAGGTCCTATCTTCAGAAAGGACCGGGACCTGGACCGTCGGTCCAGTTTGAGGCAAGGACCGGGACCGGGACCGTCGGTCCTTTTTGAGGCCCGGGTGCCCACCTTTGCAACCATGTGATTCAATAATCTGAATAAATGAATGAAAAGGCTGAAAAAGTTTACAGTGATTGATAATTAATCAATGCCCAAATGAAAGGAAAATTACTAAAATAGCTTGCATGCATTTTATCAAACATACACACTCAGCCTCGTAGGGGGGATCACTTTTCACTTTTTTAAAAAAATTATAGCTGGTCAAAGTTTTTCCCATGATCTGGTTCAGTGGAAGTACACTGACACCATTTTTACTAAAATCGATCAATATTTAGGGGTCGCGCATCGACCTTGAAAAGTTCAATTTTGGAAATTTGGCCAAATTGACAATTTTTTACTGAATAAAGATAAATCATCAAATTACCATATTTTCTGAATCCTCTCAGTGAAAGAAATCCTCTCAGATACTTACCAAGTTGATCGGACAAGTGGTTTAGAAGTTACACTCACCTAGAAATAACATTAAAATTTAAAATACCCTATTTGTCCCACGTTATGGACGTAATCATAGCATCAGTAGCTGGCGCATCCTAAAATCCCAATTACACACACACGCTATGTCTATGACCAATATTTTTACTAATCACAGTTTGGTTTTTACAGATCAACTGTGTCAATTGATTCTTGTTTGATAAGTCTAGACTTTAGTACAATGGATAAACTGTTAACAACCAGGAGTGGGAAGACTCTGAAAGTTACTTATTCTGGAAAAGAGAAAGCAGCAACAACAGCACCACCTTCTCTAAGGTCAGCCACGGACGTCTTCTTAATTGGTCAGCCATCTTCCTCGATCGGTGGTGCCAAATTGCCAACCACCCATCAAGTTCTCCAGTACTTCTTCTATGCCAAGCAGGAAACTACTGACAGGAAGGCCGCCGTAAAAGACACGGTGGCCAATGTTCTGGCATTTTGGAACATGGCACGTATAAAGACGATCACGAGGTGTAACTGCGAAAGAAAACTGGAGTTACTGTGGGAAGAGTGGCGCTCGCTGCAGAAGAGCAAGATGAGAGACAGTGACGCGGGAAAAGGCAGGGAGAAGTTTTCAGCAAATCTGAACAAGCTCTGGGACATCGGAGCTTCCGATGCTATTGAAGAGATACAGAAAAGTCGACTGCTCTCAGACAACAAACAAGAAGATATTAATTTTATGAGGATCAACGGGGCCTGCGCCAGGCAACAATGAGTGGGAATGATAAAGTGTTCGTTGTCAAGAGAAAACGGCAACTCTCAAGAGAACAATCTCGTGATGAGCCAGGCACCTCAAAAACGAAATTAGGAACCGAAGCTGAGAGCGACGATGAATCTATAGAAAGCAGATCATCGAGCAACTCCGAATCACAGCTAGAACCACCATACCGACAGCCGAGAGAATCAACTGTATCAATCAGCCTTCCTCACCGCATCCTCAATGCACCGGCTGTTATTGAAGTGGCTGATCGCTTCCGGATGTCCAATAATCATGTGTGTATATATCAGTAATGATCTTTCCTTGACAAAGATATAATAGACGTAACGACGGAAAATTTAGTGATTATTTTGTCACATAAAAACCATACGCATCCTTGTCAATTTCCTTTCAATTTCGCACATAGGTGGCAAGTGTCGTGGCGGCAGTCCTACGTTCGGCAGATCCGCCCGCAGACCTGGACAAATTCAGTATCTCGAAGGACACGTCTCGCCGTGGAAGAGTGGCACATCGTTGTGAAGTGTCGACAGCTGTGCAGAAATCCTTCGTATCTCCGAGGCATGCTGTCGTCCACTGGGACGGTAAAGTAATCAAGGTCAGTTTTGCCCTCACCGTGGACGACAGTGAATTAACATGTTCCAGTGACGACAGTGGATTGACATATTCCAGTGGACGATAATGGATTGGCATGTATGACATACGTTTCAGGACTCTCTTGGATCATTGGAGCACCGCCAGGCGATTCTCATCTCCGGAGCTTCCCAATGCACAGAAGGAAAGTTGCTGGCCGTTCCGACTGTTGCTGACGGCACCGGTCTGTCCCAGGCCCAGGCGACCTTTCGTGCTCTCAAAGACTGGGGATGCGAGAACAACGTGATTGGACTGTGCTTCGACACAACTTCCTCCAATACGGGGAGGGTGCAGGGTGCGGTGGTCCGGCTGGAGAACATGCTTGGTAAACCGCTCTTCCAGCTGGGCTGTCGCCATCACGTTATGGAGCTCATCGTGGGAGCAGTGGTCATCACCGCGTTTGGAAGAACCACAGCACCAACTGAACCTTTGTTCCAGTATCTGAGGAGAAGGTGAACTTCAAGTCTAAGGCGCATTTGTTTTCTCCAATGATTTTTTGCCTTCAGAGCAATTGAGATATCAGTGTCCTTCTACTAATGATGTTAATAGCAGTCGAAAAGGGAAACTTCAGTCGTTTTCATGCAATATTTTCATAACTCCCCTTTCAGGTGGGACAAGCTCGACCTCTCGACTTATCGCGAGCTGGAGATCGAGCATTTGGCGGAGGTGACGTGGCTGATGGAGCTCCGAGATGAGGCAGTCAAGTTCCTCGGCACCGCTTCTGGTCTTGTCAGAGAAGACTACCGAGAAGTGGCGGAGATTACACTCCTGGTACTCGGGGCCCAGCCACGTCGTGGCACACACTTCATGCGCCCAGGAGCCTACCATCATGCGAGGTGGATGGCCAAGGTTGGTATTTTGAATTAGAAGTTAAATATTGTATTGCCTTCTGCAAACAGCCATTTGAAGTCCCTACCAGAAAAAATAAGATAAATAATTTACCATTAAACAAACTTATATGGAGTGGTATCGGTATTTATACATCACAGTGCGTATTCGTTTCAGATCATCTACTACACGAAGCTCCTGATGTTCAGCGGTCAGCTGGAGTTCGACGACGAGCTGGTACAGAAACTTCAGAGAGTGGTACTATTTACTGCACTCCTCTACGCACCTGCCTGGCTGGCGGCTCCTGTCGCAGCTGATGCCCCGCTGAATGACCTTGTGTTGTACCAGTGTCTTCTGCAGTACAGGGCTGTGGATCGCGAGATTGCAGAGGCTTCACTGGCAGTGATCAGGCGGCACTTGTGGTATCTGAGGCCTCAGACCGTCGTTTTCGCCCTCTGCAGTGACAAAGTGGAAAGCACTGTGAAGCACGAGATGGCAAAGAAGCTGTGCCGCCTCGCTGTGCCCGAGGACTTCACGTATGACAACGTCTCGGTTGATGACACGACGCGCCTTCCGAACCTGATCGCTGAGTCATCGTGGTTCGTGTTCACAGGCCTGCAGGTGTGCGCGTCTACGTGGCTCACTCTGCCGGTGAATAAGTGGGATCAAGATAAGAACTACTGTGATCTGAAGAATGTCATCTCGCATCTGAAAGTTACCAACGACGTGGCAGAGAGAGGGATAAAACTGATAGAAGATTACGCGAACACTGTCACAAAAGACGAGTCACAGCTGCAGGGTCTTCTTCAGCTCGTGGAAAAGAGCCGGAAAGAACTCGGTGACTTCAAGAAGTCGTCACTTGCCAAGATGACGTAGTGCAGAGGGAAAGGGAGTTAGCAGAGAGAGTACATGGCGCACGCCTTAAGATGACGTGTGTTCTAACCACGATTCATACAGTTTTTTAACCTAGTTAGGGGCACCGGAGTAAGTGCCTTTAGTGATATCTGTAAACTGTTTTAATACAAAATACATTTGATCTTTCCTTATTCGTTTTATCTTATCCTAAAAAGCAGACAATGGCAGACAGCATATGGAGATACGGGGACAAATACGATATTTTAGATTTTAATGCTATCTCAAGGTGAGTATAACTTCTAAACCACTTGTCCTATCAACTTGGTAAGTATCTGAGAGGATTTCTTTCACTGAGAGGATTCAGAAAATATGGTCATTTGATGATTTATCTTTATTCAGTAAAAAATTGTCAATTTGGCCAAATTTCCAAAATTGAAATTTTCAAGGTCGATGCGCGACCCCTAAATATTGATCGATTTTGGTAAAAATGGTGTCAGTGTACTTCCACTGAACCAAATCATGGGAAAAACTTTGACCAGCTATAATTTTTAAAAAAAGTGAAAAGTGATCCACCCTAAATACACAGCTATAGTTTCCTTTTTAGTTTCCGAAACAGTTAATGGTCGGAATTATTTCTTTGGAGACAGTTTTGAAAACGATTCGTTACCGTAAGGATTTTTTAGCTGCCAAACTGTCCGCACTAGAGAGTTTCGTAAACTATCAGGAAATTTCCGTTTTAGTTTCTCAAAAATTGCCTGCCACATATGAATCGGGTATTTTATATATATAAATAATATATATATATATATATATATATATATATTATATATATATATATATATATATATATATATATATGCCTCGGTGGTGTAATGGTTAGCGTCACTGACTACGAATCTATCGGCCCCGGGATTGAAACCCGGTGACGGCAGGCGGCGCGCAGCAAAACCCAGCTGTTCATCCTTCCACAATAAAAAAATTGGTTGGTAGATAAATGGGTACCCTAGGTAGCCTAGTGGTTAAGACGCTGGGCTGATGGCGGGGCGTGGTTCGGATTCCAAGTTAACCTGTAGGCCTGAGGTGGAGTGACAAGCTTGACCTTCGTCAGAATGAACAATTCAGGCGGAAGCAAAACCAAGGTTAAGCAAGGTGTATATATATATATACATGAGTATTGTTTAATTATAAAAAAAAGGTAGACTACCGGATGATACAAATAATCAGGGATGTTGGGCCTTTGACACCCTCAGCAATTCCAGAAGCAGCGCTTTGGTAGGAGTCAAAAGATCAAAAAACTTTGAACGCGTTATTTAACACAAAGAACAATGCCATTTGAAAATACAAATATTTACAGAATAGTTGTTGTTGTTGTTTTTGTTGTTCGTTAGCCGATCAGCCCACCCTGATCGAGCAAACCGGCGGCACGCAGGTAACCGATCGCCCTCTCCAGAGTGGACCAAAGGTTCAGCGCACTAGTGATGTTGTGTTGTGTTCTATGTTGTGCTAGAGCGGTACAGTCTGTCATAATGTGTTCAATTGTTTGTGGTGTGTCCTGGCACAGGTGGCAGGTGTCGTCTGTGGAGTTGTCTAGTCTGTGTTTATATGTCTGTAAGTTGGGGTGATGTCCACATCGGAATCGTGCTAAGTTAACTCGATCCGATCCGCTCAGGCTGGTCTCTGACCTGTCAATGGGTGGCGGCTTCGCACCTAGGACCGCATTCGGACCGAGTAGTGTCAGTGTTTTGTGGGTTAGGTGTGTGTGTAACTGTGTATGTGTTTTCTGTACTGTGTGATGTCTGTGGGGCGTGGTATGGAATGGCGTATTTGGTTATAATGTCTCTCTGGTGTTACCTTAATGGTGCGAGGTGTTGGTGCATGATTGTACATGTAGTGGCAAGGGTGTTGTAGGTTAGTTGTCGCTGCTGCCATGAATTGTGTTCCCCTCATGTCTAAATGTTCCCTAACTTTCAGTATTTTTGTTTCTGTGTGCAGGTGTTGTATTGGTGTTGTTTGAGTGCATCCTGTAATGATACGAAGTGCGTTGTTTTGTATTGTCTTTAAGGTGTTTATGTATGTGTTTGAGATAATGGGTGCCCAGCATGGGCTAGCATAGTACATAACTGAGCGAATATATTGTTTGTATATGAGTGATGTTGTTTCCTGCTGGTGTCCAAAGTTTGTGCCTGTTAGTACCCTAAGCGTGTTAAGTCTTGATGTATATTTGTTTTTAATGTCCTGAATGTGGTTTGCAAAAGATAATGATGTGTTGTATGTGACCCCAAGTATTTTGGTCCTGTGAGTGTGTGGAATGTTTGTGTTGTTTAGTGTAAGCTGTGGGGTTATCTGGTGTTCTTTTGTGTTGCTTGTAAGCAAGGTGATGGTTGATTTTGTGGGCGCTACTTTGAGTCTATTGTGTGTGAGCCAGTCTTGTATACTGTTTATGTATGTTTTTAGGTTATTTGTAGCGGTGTCGATGTTGTTGTGGGTGGATGTTAGAGTGATGTCATCTGCATATGATAAGGTAAATTTGTTATCTATGGGTGTTGGAATATCATGCATGTATAAGTTGAACAGTGTTGGTGAGAGAACAGAGCCTTCAGGGACCCCGTTAGGAAAAAGCCTGTTTTTAGATGACTTGCCATTAACTGTGACATGTGAGTATCTTCCTGAAAGATAGTTGCTCACCTTGTTTTCATATGTCAGGAATAATACAGTGTTGGTATGAATATGTGATGATGTTTGTGAGAATTAGTATTCCCTGTGGGCCCAAGTGTTGAAGGTGTATGTTAGATATGTTGTCTGGTCCAGTAGCCTTCCAATTCTTAATGTTTTTGATGATCTTGGTGGTCTGGTCTGTATTGAAGGGTGTAATGGTCGTGTCGAGTCTGTAGGTTTTCTTTTTTATCAACTCTGTAGTTTAGCTGCCTATAGTTATATTGGTAAAACTGCAAAATTGAAACGCAGTTCGAAGACAGTCCTATTACGGTACTAATCTGACGTATTAATAACCTAATCTAACCTACCAAATTGAACCTAGTCTAGCCTAGCCCACCTAGCCTAACTTAACCTAGCTTAACCTAATGTAAAGGGTGATCCAGAGAAATGGGACCCAAAAGAAACCCCTGTAACTCTTAAAGTATAAGTCCTTTTATAAAATCATACGCATCATTCGAAAGAGGATAGTTACAAGTTTGTACAGGATTGTATAGGTTTTGACAATACAAGACAAGATAAGATACAAAACAAAATAAAAGTGTTAGTTAAAACTAACCCTTCAAGATGACTGCATGGACTGTGGAACAGCTGCATTTCATAACTGAGCAATATTATGAGCATGGAAGAAGTGTAGTTTCAGCTCAAAGATCTTTCAAGACAAATTTTCAGATGTCAAAATCACCTTCTAAGAAAGTAATCCGTCGGTGTGTCAGAAATGTTTCCCTAACTGGCAGCATTGGAAAAAGAAAACCAACTGGAAGAGTGCGCACAGCAAGGATAGACGAGATCATTAACAGAACTCATGAAATTGTACAGGATAATCCTAACATAAGCATCAGACGTGCTTCTCAGCTGTTAGGAGTTGGATATGGAACAACACACCGTATATTCAAGCAAAATTTAATGCTCTTTCCATAAAATTCAAACAGTGCAACAACTAAACGATGGAGATTTCGCACGAGGACGACAATTCTGTCAATGGATCCAACAGAAGGTAAATGACACCACCAATTTTCTAGCAACTTTGATTATGTCAGACGAAGCCCATTTTCACTTGAATGGAACTGTAAACAAACAAAATTGTCGTTTCTGGGCAACAGAAAATCCATTGAATATTACCGAAGTCCCGTTGCATAGTCAGCGTGTAACTGTTTGGTGTGTTCTTACTGCATCTCAGATCATAGGGCCGTACTTTTTCGAGGATTCCACCGGAAACACGGTCACTGTAAATGGTGATCGCTACGAAAAAATGTTGACCGATTTCCTTATTCCTAAATTAAGAGATCTTTGTCTAGAAAACCACTGGTTCCAACAAGACGGAGCTACCTGCCATACCACGAGGAACTGCATGGCAGTTTTGCGTCAAACGTTTCCAGGCGAGTTAATCTCAAGATTTGGAGACGTTGAATGGCCCGCAAGGTCTCCGGATTTTTCTCCCTTAGATTATTATCTCTGGGGATATTTAAAGAGTAGGGTCTACAGAAATAACCCAACGACCTTGCAAGAATTGAAGGCCGCCATCACAAATGAGATACAGGCCATACCACCGCACACTCTTGCAAAAGTGATGCAGAACTTACAAGCGAGAACACTGGAATGCTTGGCAACTAATGGAGCACATTTGAAAGGAGTCATTTTTAAAAAATAAATATTTCATAATAAACTTGTAACTCTACTCTTTCGAATGATATATAGTTTTTATGAAAGGAATTAAATATTAAGAAAGAATATTTGGTTTTTTTTTATGGGTCCCATTTATCTGGATCACCCAGTATTATTAAGTCATTACAGATTCTCCGAACTATATCTGGATTTTACAATTTCGCCGTTATACCATATGTCCCACAAAAAAGTACACCCAACTTTAGATTGTAGTAACTCCTCCAAAAATTGAGATATTTTGGATCTGTTTGTTTGATTTAATATAGCAAATTATTCTTTGTTAATGTTCAAAATTTATTCATGTTTAAACGATTTAGTGTTTAAGCATCTGCTTTTAACTGAAGGGTACAACAAAATGGATTGCGCAAAATTGGTCAATGAAAAAATAATGTGTGTGCTATCGATGTAATGAAAAGACAAATACATAATAATAGATACTTTAACATAATTTTAATAAGATACAAAGCAGATTTTTCTTTATTCCTTATTGCAAAAGTTATGCTTAGTTTCGTTTTATTTCAACATGACCGCCATCCCTATCGATACAAATCTGGAGTCGAGCTCTCATCTTCCCCATCACTCTTTTGATAAGATCTAGATTGTCTTTTAACAAGTTGATTTCAGCTGTGATGCGAGTCCTCAAATCATCTAAATTGATAGGTTGTGATGCAAATACTCTATTTTTCAAATGACCCCATAAAAAGTAATCACACGGGGTCAAGTCAGGGCTGAATGCTGAATGTTCTCGTCTGTTCTTGCCGTCTTCGGATGGCCTGAACGTCCTTTGTTCAAATTGAGGACCGTTCCTTCTTCTTTGTATTTCCGAACATTCTTCAAAATTGTATGTTTAGTTGGAGAAGCTCTATCGGGAAATTGCAGTTCGAAGGTATTCTGAACTTGTTTTAAGCTTTTAGTTTGCAGATAAGTTGTGACCATGAGAACGCGCTGCCTTCGTGTAAACTGCTTGATAAGGGTTTCAAAGTTATTTATAAATTTAGTAATTCAGATTCTTCAATAATCTTCATTTATATGTATGACTCGTATCTTAGATACAAAAGTTCGAATTATTTAAAAAAAATATTTGCAATATCCTTCGACGTAAAAAGTAGCACATTGGTTAAAGCAAGAGGAGCTATCTGGCTGGGAGAAATGATCTTTCGGCGCAACCCATTTTGCTGTACCCTTCAGTTAAAAGCAGATGGCTGAAACACTAAATCGTTTAAACATTAATAAATTTTGAACGTTAAGAAAGAATAATTTGCTATATTAAATCAAATAAACAGATCCAAAATATCTCAATTTTTGGAGGAGTTAGTACAATCTAAAGTTGGTATTTGGTATTATGGAAAAACTATATGCGCTTACATTACAGCGGTCTTCAACCTGGGCGATATCGCCCACTAGTGGGCGATTTGAGCTTTTAGGTGGGCGGCAAGAAAATTTATAAAATTCTTGTAAAATTCAACAAAATTTACAATATTGTATGCAAAAAATGATCGAATGTTTCGTCAGTTGTGTCATGACAATGATGAACAATTTGTTAGGTTATTATTACACACAGAGGTCCGATGGCTCTCGAAGGGTGCATGTTTAACTCGTTTTGTTGAACTATATGAGAGCGTAGTGCAGTTTCTAGAAGACCAAAATGAAGTTGATCTTAGCCAAAAGTTAAAAATGATAAAAAATGATGCTTGTTATTTGGCAGGAATATTTAAGAAATGCAATGATTGTAATTTGCAGCTTCAAGGAGCCAATATGACACTCATGAACTGCCAAAAAGTTATCTCATTATTCATTGAAAAGCTGGATTTATTCAGTCACAATCTTTCAAAAAGGGAATTTCACCAGTTTCCAGAATTGTTATCTATTAAGGATGACATAACAACAATTGATACACAAAGGTTTATTGATCATCTCAATAAACTTGAAACGGATTTTGAAACTCGATTCAGTGATGTTTTAACCATGGAAGTATATGATTGGATAGTAAACCCGTTTACTGCAAATGTTACTGAAGCTGATGTAACATGTCAAGAGGAGCTATTAGAACTCAGACATGATGAGGAAAGCAAGGGAAATTTCAATAACGGTGGTTATATGCAGCTTTGGCAAAATAAAAAGATGTCAAATGTATATCCCAATAAGTGGAAAAAGATTTTTAAATTACTGATCGCTTTTCCTACTTCGTACCTAGTTGAATCAGGTTTTAGTGCTGTGAATCACATTCTTACCAAAAACAGGAATGCTTTAAAAATCCCTGAAAGAGGGGACATTCGTTTGTTCCTCACTAAATTCGAGCCAAACATTCGGAATTTAGTTTCCAAGCATCAAGCACAAGGATCTCACTAAATTAAAGGTAAATGCATAATGTTTTATTATATAATATATAATGTACCATACATAATTTTTAATATATGTTTGTTGGATTTTTAATTTTGGTGGGCGGTTGGCTAATTTATCTCACATAAAAATAGTAAAAGTGGGCGGTAGGCATAAAAAGGTTGAAGGGCACTGGCTTACAACATGGTATCGTATGTGACACCTTTATTTCATAATTAAATATAAATTATTAATTGAATTAAATATCTACAAAATTGCCTCGGGATTGGCAACATAGCCTAATGGGAATGAAATGATTGCCATACATACATAGAACCCGTATGTAGGCATCGGGCCTACATAACCACGAGAAACATTTATTATTTCACGTGATCAAAATTTTCCATTTCTAACTCATGAGATTACATCGAGGCAAGGGTCAACAACCTTTGCCAAATCAGCAATTTATACTAAAATACGAAGATTATATTATAGCGGCTCTCTCGGAGCTCTTTATGTTACAGCAAACGCTTTAAACAGGGAAGATGTGCTTCTTCTTCTCTAAAGTTCTGAGTGAATTCCTTATAATATAAAACCTAATAACTATAAAAAGGATAGGCCTATACCTTCAGGTGTTTAATTAGTGACTGCCTATATTAGTTACAAAGTGTCAACTCGCAGTGTAGGCTCCATCGTAACGGCCCTACATCGAAGAAGACCGTCACGCCCTACATCGAAGCAAACTAAGGCCCAGCGAAAATAAGGTGGGACACTTTCTTTCGTTCACATATGGGCATCTAAAATCCCGACGCTAGAATTACCGTAGACAATTAAACATAAAGAGGTCCTTTAAAGACCTACACATACATAACAAACTAACGAAAAAACATAGGGCTTTTGTCGGTAACTCTCCACTGAAGTCTGCTGGAAATTTCCAACGGATGAAGGTATCAGGCAATCAACCCATAGCCCTATATAGTTTTTTCATAGGTATTAATTAAATTAAGTAATTTATAATTAATTTTTCTGGGTACTTACCACTGGTGAAGGGGTTGAAACAATTAGCTAAGCTAGCCTACCAACTAAATAAGTAATTAACCTCTCGGCGTTAATACAAAAAGTTATTTTCTGAGACAAACTTACCTGAACTAGGGTTAGGCCGGTCCCTGCGTTGCAAATAAAGGTGGAGAAGCGGATAGACTGCAATTTTCTGCAATTTTCTCATCGTGAATCTTTAATTTAAAATGGGCATAGTTGGATCACTGACCACTCAGGGAATTTCTATTCCATGTGTTTTGTTCGGCCTAATGTTGCAACTTCTTCACAGACACTACAGCCAAGTTTTCCTTGTTGCACAAGAAACCAGTTATTTTTTCACAAAATTCACGAAATTCACAAAATTAACTACTTTATTATTACCACTCGTTTCATCATCAAATTCATCAAATTATTTATGAGACTCAAAGGCACTAGGCATATTTATTAACACTGTATTCCTCAACAATAGCACGTTTTGTAACATCACTAACACTAAACTCTTTTATCATTAAACCACACAGAATGTGAGGGCTTGCTTATTAATAATGTTTCACAAATTTCAGTACTTAGCCTAGTATGCCCTAGTTTTACCTTTGAAATCTTTGAGTGAATTAATGGCACTATTAACACTGCATCCCTCAACAATAACATTCTTGGTAACATTTCATAACATCACTATCACTAAACTTTTTTGAGTCACTAAACCACAAATGATTTTAGGCCTAGCCTAGTAATGTTTCACAAATTTCGGTACTTAGCCTAGTTTAGGTCATTTTCCTCTTCTCTGCCACTATTGTTTTTTTCTGTTTTCTAACAAGAGCAACATTGATCTTAATATCCACAATTTATCGTGGATAAGGTTTAAAAATACACAATTGTCTAGTCATTTCTTAATTTTCTTTATAGTAATTAAGCTACATAAACTATGTAGTCTAACGACATCTGATCAACGTCACATAAAATCGATGTTATTGTGGTTAGGTTAAGTTATATTAGGTTAGGCTAGCATATTAGGCTACACTAGGTTTGGTTAGTATAGATTAGGCTACGCTAGTTTATATTAGGTTAAATTAAGTTGTTAGGTTTTTAAAGTGTCGATGTTATGTCTTGTTAACCAAATGGTTAGCTAAAATGTCCCACGTTCGAACTACGATCTCCAGTGAGGTTTGCTTAGCCTACGTCTAGGTGACATTCAGGCACTTAGGCTAATTTTATAGCTTCATTTTAATGAAAATGTGTTGTATGAAATAAATACCCACAACATGAAATAAATACACCATAAACATTGCATCTGTTTCAATAAATGTAGTTCAAATTTTCACAGACACCATATACCACTACACTTAAACCCAAAAAATAACCAGGCATCAATCACTTACGTCTGACTACAAATCACTCACTAACTACACATGATCACATCGCTGAAAACTAAGTCAAAACACACTACAGAAAGATAATAATTAATTAGAGACTCTTTAATAAGATTGAGTTTTTAACTATTAATAAGACGTTGCTAGGGGCATTATTAACCTGCAACTTCACGCAAAAATTAAATTTGTGATACTTATACAATGCTTGTACTAGTAACTTAAGACTCATTGCAAATAAACTAGCTATTCTTTAGAAAAGTGCTTAGCAACGGCTGGTTACTATGCACATTAATTTTTCTGGAAGTGACCTTTCTGGTTATTAGTTAATCTGTGGTTTAAACTTACAAGCAATCGCAACTCGTCAAGTAATCGTCGTACACCTGGTTTTGTTGTAGTGCGAACACAATATACATTATACAAACACAGATCAAAGATTACTTACATCCATTTGGTCTACGTTCGTACTATAATGTGTAAATAATTTCATGCGTACAAACGATTTTGAGCAGAAATTTTTAAGGCAGTGAAATCTTAACATTTACGTTATTGTGGTTAGATTACGTTGTTAGGTTACGTGGATCTTTTCCGTTTGACTGCCGCCATTGAAACATAGCCTTCTTTAGTTAGCTTTATAAGGCTAACTAACAAAAATATCACGACCTAACCTAACCAGTCGTCAAGGTCGTACAGTTGACCTAACGATTGGTTAGGTTAGGTCGTGATATTTTCGTTAGTTAGCCTTATAAGGCTAAGTAAAGAAGGCTGGGGGCACTCACCTCTTATGTTTCAATGGCGGCAGTCAAACGGAAAAGATCCGGTTACGTTAGCATAGTTAGGCTACACTAGGTTACGTTAGCATAGGTTAGGCTACACTAGGTTAGGTTAAATTAAGTTGTTGGGTTTTTAAAGTGTCTATATTATATCTTGTTAACCAAATGGGTAGCCTAACTTAACTGTAAGTTCATAATCCACGTAGATTTTGAGTGCAGCTTCTCACCTTTTGAACGTCGGTGAGCCCTTTTGAAAGAAAACTTCTGACCGACGAACAAATTCTTGAATGATCAAGAAATTTTCTCGAATAAAAAATCCGCGACAAAAATACTTAGATTTGCATTTACAAATACCACGAAACAAAATGATCTGCAGCCTCTTCTAATTTAACCTACTGTAACGAAAATTGATCTAATCTAACTTAACCTAACATAGCGTAACCTAACCTAATCCAACCTAACTATACAGAATCTACATTTACAAAGCCTGGGCGTGAAAAATTCTAGTATCGTTTTTGTTTTGTGGTTTAAAGCGTAATATCACTGGTTGTGGATGTGAAGCTCAAAATTTTGATAGCTGTTAAATTTCTACAAATTTATGGACTGACTAGCTTTTCCTCGATTTCACAAAAGAGTATGAAATTTTGTACAAGCGTGGCCTGACTAGATACAGGCAGTCTTTGCATATAGAACATACCACTTTAGTTAATAATATGTGTATCGGATCACTCATAATAAATACCGGAACGTCCAAACAGCACGTTCTGGCTCGTTGAGGCTAAAATTAAACTATATATATAATGGGCGAGAGGGGTGGGGGCAATGGGGGAGGGGGGGGTATGCAACAAGGAGGTGGGGGTTAGCCCCCCAAATTGCATAAAGGGGGGTGAGGGGTTTTGGGGAGAGAGGGAGAACGACCTCCCACCAAAGGGGGCAACCCTAACCTTTTGAGCTTCGCACAGTGATAAGTGGGTTAAAAATTTGGGAAGCTATATTTAAACTGTAAAATAATATTTTTGTCTTCATCTCGGTACTCTGCGAAGGTGCCGGCGAGTTTGCGAAGCACAAGCCCCGCTGTAGGGCAGGGAGCCGGATGCTCTGCTTGTGTATTTTTAATTAATTACTTTTATTTTGGGTTTTGAATAAAAATGTTTTTTCTTTTACTTGGAGTGACAAAAATTATTTTAAATGTTTTTGAAATACAGACATGCTGTGGCCACAGTATAAAACCGCAACATTTTCACTCGTAAATGGCGACAATTAACTTAATCTAAGTCATCTAACCTAAACGAACCTAACCTAACCTGCACTACATCCCAATTTTTATGTTTTATTGATTTTCAATAAAACAAATATGTCTGTAACTAGGGGCGACACTACTAAAGTCGCTGCACTTATATTTGTGTCACGAACTCACGATGAACTTGATGTGTATCCTAAAGATTGTCGCTGTTTTTTAAGTTAGCCAAGAACCCACACACACACACACACACACAAAATAAAATGCTCTTTCCCATGGACTTCCCAGTTCATTATAGAGTTACCATCTCTTCATTAATTGAAGCTAACGTTCCAAGCCATAATTACTGACATCTTAATGATGCCAAAAAAAGGGGCCAATGTAAAAACTATAATGAATATTTTAAAAGAAAATCTAAGAGAAAATCAGCATAAAATTCCAGTTGAAAATTTGTTTTAAAACAAAGGGGAAAAAAAGGTTTTAATTGCTCTAATAAGGGTTGTTTTTTTTCCCCTTTTTTTTTTAAGGCGAAAGTAATTATGCTAAACTAAGACAAAGAATGGTTGGATGGAAAGAGTCTCAAACAACAATGATAACAATTAAAATTAACAACACGAAATCATAAATTACAGTATTTTATATATATATATATATATATATATATATATATATATATATATATATATATATATATATATATATATATATATATATATATATATATTAGGGCCCTGCGAATCACAATTTTTTTTCGAATCAAATCATCCTAAACAATTCAAATCGAATCGAATCAACTGTACAGATATAGATTAGAGTGTTTCTACATACAATTAGTAATAAGCATAAAATTAATTAAATCCGCTTGAGAACAAAGGACAAAGTAAATCCTTCTAAAAAAAATGTATTAAGTATTAGATCATCAGTATAAGATTGAATTATAATCTAAGTAAAAAGAAGTGTTTATTTACGAAAGTGCTCTTCAAAACAACATCGCTGATGTTGTTTACCGGATTTAATGGAGATTCGAAAATATCGAATCGGAGCCTAAGCTAACAAATCAAATCGAATCCTCTTCCCGATTCGAAATCAAATCGAATCTCGAAGCTTCCCAGGGCCCTAATATATATATATATATATATATATATATATATATATATATATATATATGATGAAAACCAATTTTCATCATAAATATTATTCACGTGTTACTTTCGTGAAATAATTTTCATATATATATATATAGTGATGTTGTAACAGAAGCAATCTGTAACGGAATTTTAAATATATTTTTAAGACACTTTTAAATACCTCCTTGAATACAATTCATTGCAAGCAAGTGTTCAGTTCTGAAATTAATTAATGTTTCCACCAGTGTTGGGCACTAAAGCGTTAATCTGATAACAGTTAATTAACGAAGTTAACTTTTTCTAACGGACTATTAACGGAAGTTAATTTCCATTTATCGTTATCGGACCAGTTAACTTCCGATAACTCGATATTTAGTCTGTTAAAGTCCGTTAACACGTTAACTGCGAGGAGTCAAAAAGTTATTAAGCAAAAAGTTGCAAAACTTGATAAAAATACAGTTAAATACCTATTTATTGTTGGATTTTGCATAAATAAACATTTTCTATAGGTTTTAAAGCTTTTTTACTTGATTTTTTTTAAATGTTAGTAAAGAAATAGTTATCGTTAACGAATTATCGTTAACTTCCGTTAACTTTGTAGTAAAATTATCGGATTATCGTTATCGGAGTTAAAAATTGGGGTTAACGGATTATCGTTATCGAAGTTAACTTTTTGGTTAACGGTGCCCACCACTGGTTTCCACTATATGCACCTCGGTGGCGTAGTGGTTAGCGTCGCTGATTCGGCTCCGGGATCGAAGATCGAGACCCGATGATGGCAGCCGGCGCGCAGCAAAACCCAGCTGTTCATCCTTCCACCAAATAAAGAAAGTGGTTGGTAGATAAATGGGTACCCTGGGTGGCCTAGTGGTTAAGACGCTAGGCTGTTGGTGGGGCATGGTTCGGATTCCACGTTAAACTGTAGGTCTAAGGTGGAGTGAAAAGTTTGACCTTCGTCAGAATGAACAATTCGGGCGGAAGCAAACTAAAGCTATATATACTTTATATATATAAAATTTAGGGTGGTCCTTATATTACCTTAAAAAATGAACTTCGGAATTTTCCACCTCCCACCTCTTGTACTCCCTCTATAAATATTAAATCCTACCAAAAAGTTTGGCAATCAGTGAATATTTAGGGTATGCTCAACCCACTTCTATTTTGCTGTTATATGCACTTAATTTGTATTACATGGTAATACCGTTTGCTGACACATTTCATTTGTTTCAGCAAGTATGGCAACTTCTACTCGCAGCAAGACCGATGTGTTCTTGCTTAGTTCAACCAGGGAAGATCTCACTGGCACGAAGTTACCCTGTATTGGGGATGTTCTCAGGTTTTACCTCCATAAACTGAAGACAGCTAACACCAAACATGAGGCTGCCGTCTGCACGTTGAAGGAGGTGCAGATGTTCTGGGACAGAGCCCGAATTCCGATTCGTCGCATCGACCATGCGGTCAAACAGCTCGAGGAATTGGTGAAGAAATGGGAAGGATTGAAAAAGAACAAAGCCAGGAGGACAGCGACCCAAGTGGCCAATGAGGAAGCCTTCAAGGAAACATTTAACGACCTGTTCGATGTGGCCCATTCCGATGCCTTGACGATGATGAAAATCCCGGAAGACAAGGAATTCTTATTGGCACAGCGTGAGAAGGGACAACGAGGGGTCATGGCTGGAGTTGATGTTTCTTTGTTGAAGAAGGAGAGAGCCCAAGCAATAAAACGAAGAACTCAGCTTGTGTTCAAGGACAAACAGCTTGCAGAGAAAGCCAATTTGGATGAAGTCGTTGCCTTGGATTCTTCCACTTCATCTTCCGATCCTGACGACACGCATGATTGTGAGAGAGAGGAATCAGTTGGAGAAGTCACTCTATCGCCTCGGAAACGGGGAAGGACAAACATCCTTAGCCCTTCCGTCCTCTCATCGCTTGACCGGACGAAGACAAGTGACCGTCGTGCGGTGCAAATAATCGCCCCCATCATTCATGCTTCAGGGCTAAACGTCGAGGAATATACCATCAATCGGTCATCTATTCGTCGTTATCGTCAAAAGCATCGGGCTGAATTAGCAGCCCAGCTCAAGACTGAGTTCAACCCCCAGAAACCGCTGGTGCTTCATTGGGACGGAAAGCTGAAGCAGGATCTAACAGGAGATCATAATTGCAATAGACTTGTAATCATTGTCTCAGGATCTGGAATTGAGCAAATCCTATGCACTCCAAAGCTGCATTCTGAAACTGGTCAAGCAATGGCAGACACAATGATCGAGGTGGTGTCTGAGTGGGGTGTCAAGGACCGCATCAAAGCCCTCAGCTTCGATACAACATCGAGCAACACTGGACGGAAGAACGGTGCGTGTGTGTTGCTCGAAATGAAGCTGGAGCCAGAAGTTCTCTACTTGGCGTGCAGATATCACATCCATGAAATTCTTCTTGAAGAAGCATTCAGCATCACGATTGGACCATCGAGTGGGCCCGAGATCCTCCTTTTCAAGCGGTTCAAGACATTCTGGCTATATATCGATGTCACTCATTACAAGCCTGGAGTAGAAGACCCAGTCGTTGCAGCTGCACTTTTGGATTTTTCTGCTGATGTCAAGGATTTCGTGATCGGTCAACTTGGACTGACGCATCAACGTGATGATTACTGCAAACTCTTGGAGTTGACCCTCCTGTTCGTGAAAGGAGATTTACCGCGTGCAGTATCATTCAGGAAGCCAGGTGCTATCCACCGTGCACGGTTCATGTCAAGATTGATTTACGCTTTGAAAATCTTCATGTTCAGAGATACTGACTTCAAGCTGACGAAGCAAGAGACGCAAGGTCTTCGGAACTTCTGTGTCTTTGGTGTTGGAGTGTATGTTAAGTCCTGGTTCCTCTCCCGCCCGTCAACTGCAGCTCCTGCCAGCGATCTGCGTCTGTTGAAACTTCTCGTGTCAATCGACTCGCCAGCAGCCAGGGGTGCCTTGAACAAGCTGCGCGGGCAGCTCTGGTATCTAAGCGAACAACTGGCGGCACTCGCCTTCTTTGACCGAGACGTCGACACTTCCGAGAAGAGGGTGATGGTGGAAGCACTCATTCGCGAGGGAGAGGAGGATCCTCCCAAGTGAATCTCTCTGGACCAGGCCAGGATCCCCAACATTAGACTCCGTGATTTCGTGACGTTTAACACGCGGAAGTTCTTCCAGATTCTTTCACTTCCGGATTCCTTCTTGGAAATAGATCCTGACACTTGGATGATAAATCCCGACTATCTGCAAGCAGAGGATATCGTCCGAGATCTTCGCGTTGTGAACGACACCGCAGAACGAGGGGTCGCACTGATACAGGAATACAACGGTTTGCTGACGAAAGACCAGGAGCAGACTCAGTTCACCCTACAAGTCGTCCAAGAACACCGCAAGCGTTATCTCAATTGCCAAAAAGCCACATTCCTTCAGGGTATTTCCTCATCATCCGCTACCAAGACCAAATAGGACTCAAATGTCCTGAATCGAAATGTACATAAGTTAGACTGTGAGACCCATATTACACTATGTAGGTACTCTGTTACTCTCTTGCATATGTATAAATACAGAAAAATGTTGCTTTTCCAATGTACATTCTATATTTTAGCATTGATTAATTGAAAGTTCTAATTTTCTAATTATAGGCAGAATAAAGTTAAAAGAGGAAAACTTTGGTTTGACTGAGCACACCCTAAATATTACCCGATTGGAAAAAGATTTTGCACACATTAGTTTCTACCATGAGAGCATCAATTGGAATGGTAGGAGGTACACATTTCAAAACTTCAAAAATAAGGACCACCCTAATATATATATATATATATATAATCGTAAAGAACGACGCTTGTATAGGAGAATATTCCGCGCAAGATGAGGAGAGAGAACGAAACAAATGAAAAAATGAGGTAACCACCCGGGAATCGAACCCTGGATCTTCCGATTGCCGGTCAGATATGATAACCATTACACCACGGGCCTCACTCGAACAAATGCCTCATTTTTTCATTTGTTTCGTTCTCTCTCCTCATCTTGCGCAGAATATTCTCCTATACAAGCGTCCTTCTTTACGTTAATTATACTGCGTGTTTGCAGTTAAAATGTATATAATGTTACGGCATGCGGGAGGTGCCCCCTTGGGGCATTGGTTTCTGCGCGTATGTAGAAGAATTACGGCATTTGTTCGAGTGAGGCCCGTGGTGTAATGGTTATCATATCTGACCGGCAATCGGAAGATCCCGGGTTCGATTCCCGGGTGGTTACCTCATTTTTTCATTTGTTTCGTTCTCTCTCCTCATCTTGCGCGGAATATTCTCCTATACAAGCGTCGTTCTTTACGTTAATTATACTGCGTGTTTGCAGTTAAAAAAAAAATATATATATATATATATATACAGGGCGTCCCAAAAAAATGTATACACACTTTAAATAATTATAAAGGCAGTGTTTATTAAAATACATTTCATTTTCAAAATGTAATAGAATCTACAGACATTATTTAATTGTTTTGTCAACGCCTGTTTTCAAACTGACGTCCGTTCTGGTCCAGGCACTGCTGATAACGCGAAGCAATGGAATCGCAAACATCACGAAACATTTCGTTTGGTATTTGTGTGCATTCTCGTTCAATGGCTGCTCTCAATTCAGCGACTGTTGCAGGTTTTATAGCGTAGACTTTGTCTTTTAAGTATCCCCATAAAAAAAAGTCTAGTGGTGTGAGGTCTGGTGAACGCGGAGGGTATTCTACGAAACCCCTTCGTCCAATCCACATCCACATCGTGCCAAGTACCACTCGCAATACTCCACTCTTCGGTCCGGATCATCTTCATTAATAGCATGGACTAATCTTGGAATGTAACTTTTCCATTGACAGCGCTTCAAAATGCGTTGGACAGACGATTCTGAAATTCCTACCTCACGACTCGCTTGCCGCACAGATTTTCTTGGACTTTGGTGATACGTTTCCAGTACTCTTTCTTGCTTTGTGGGGCTTGTCGATGTCCGTGGTCTTCCGGAACGCTTCTTGTGGACATTCTGAACAGTTCCATCGGCTTCAAACTTATCTCTAATTCGAGTGATGGTAAGTCGCGTTGGTGGATCTGTTTGAAACTCCCTCCTAAACTGTCTTTGCACTTCAACTGCGTTTTCACACTTCCAGTAGCATTTTAGAATGAATTTCCTTTGTTCAAAGCTTAGTCTGACTGCCATTATTAATTCTAATGGGTTTAACTTGGAAAGAAAGAAACATCAATTGAGCTATCAGCTGTTAAAGTGTGTATACATTTTTTTGGGACGCCCTGTATATATATATATATACTGTTTCCCAAAAGGGTAGCATCTATTTGAACTGGCCAACAAAAACATAATTGCAAGGATAACTAAATAAAGAGAAACTATACAAAATCCTTCATATTGTCTTTAAATTGAGAGGTAGTTTATTTAAATCGGATGAGTAGTCTTTTAACAAATTCAACTTCCTTGGTTGTTTAAATATAAGCACACCGGACAAAAAATTAGTCACCCCTAATAGCACCGATAGTAGGAAGTTCAAGGTCACACAGAGGGCGCTGATGTAGCATTGGTAAGTGACAAGTAGCGGTGACGTAGCACACAGGATCAGATCTGTTTCGTGAGGTGGTGAAGAACAAAGTGTGTGTTGGATATAGTCTGCAAAATGGGTCGTGAGGCAGACGTTACTCAGTGGCAAAAAGGAGCCATCGTGTTTGGCAGAGCCCACGGACACAAAATGTCTGAAGTAGCCCAATTTGTTGGTGTGTCAACGCGTACTGTCCAGCGAGTTTACAAAGAGTGGTGTAGTTCGCAATCAACTGACAATCGACGGCGTAACTGTGGCCGGAAAACAATTCTCGTCAATAGGGGCCGCCGCCATGTTTCTGGTCTAGTAACTGCAAATCGTTTTCAAACCAGAGAACAATTGCTCCAAGAAACCAATGAGGTTCTCCAGCGACCAATTTCCGAACGGACATTGCGACGAGAACTGCATGCGATGGACATCTGGAGCAGGGTACCACGGAAGAGGCCGCTGTTAACAGCAAGTCACAAATTGGCACGTTATAAATGGGCTCAGAGGCACAAAAACTGGACTGCGGCAGATTGGAAACGTGTAATTTGGTCCGATGAGTCCCGTTTTTGTTTGTTCTCCAATGATGGGAGGCGACGAGTACATCGCAGGTCCAATGAAGCCTTTAATCCTGAATGCGTCGAAGGTGTTGTTCAGGCTGGAAACAGAAAGTGAAGCGCAGGAATAGACACCCACGGAACCTGGCGGAACTTCGGGACCGGCTGATGAACGAGTGGCAGCAAATCGATGTTCAGTACATGCACAACCTCGTAGAGTCTCTGCCTCGCCGGATTCGTGCGGTTATCAAGGCCAGAGGCGCCGTCACACGTTATTAGGTACATTCTGAGAGGGGTGACTAATTTTTTGTACGGTGTGCTTATGATAGGTTGTGTTAACTTTCATCCCGTCGTAGTCTAGTGGCTAGCGCCCTTTACTGGTATTCGAGAGATGGTGGGTTCAAACCTTGGTGGGACAAGTTTTACATTTACTGGGTGTTTGAGATCGACTCTAGAAACATGGAAATTGGGAATTACTATGACAAACTTCAAATACCAAATATCAAATGCAAATTTATTTACAAATACCAATATCAATTTCCATATTTCTAGGGTCGACTGAAACACCCTGTATATTGTAAATAAATTAGCACCATATTTTAATTAAAATACATAGAAGCCATTCAGTTTATGCCACCAACCTTGATCTTTCCATGCAGACCTAGAAAGATCTGCGGATTCAGGTTTTCTTTTATTCGTGAAGGAGGGGCCAAGGGCGATTGCCAGTAAAAATCCCCCTTCCCCAGTAGGAGGAGAAGGAGAGAGCCGAAACAAGGCCTAGGATTTTCGAGATGCCTGGATACTCTGCGTTTGAAAGATTGGAGGTCAGAGACTGGGGGAAAGATGGAGTGAGGAAGGTTGTTTCAGAGTTGTCCGGTTGAGTAGCTGAAACACTGAAAATACCGATCAGCTCTTTCGTTAGAAAGTTGGACAGAAAAGGGAATGAATGTATTGAAAATCTGGTACCAGGGGCGTGTCCAAGGGGGGCGCAGGGGGCGCGGGTCCCCTTATAAGTTCTATAATTCCTATAAATTCCAAAGTAATTGTCAATTCAATACTTATTAAAGTAAGCCTTTATTGTTCTTCAAATGTTTAAATGTGTCAGAAAATGAGTATAAATCTCATCCTTCAGTTACTTAGTTATATGTTCCAGAGCTCCAGATGTCACCAGAACGCGTTTCTGAGTACTATATTTCCAAAAATTTGTCCAGCATCCCCCCTTAAGCCCCCCTTTCCATAATTTCTGTACACGCCCCTGGGTACTGCGTGCTCTCCTTAAAGGAGGAGACACGTAGTTAGAGAGTTCAGAAGAGCAGTGTTTGTTATAATAGCGTTATTAAAGAGAGAGTGAGGCAACATTGCGGTGAAGAGAGAGGGCTTGAAGACAGTCAGTAAGAGGTGGAGATTTGATGAGAAGAAAAGCCTTTCATTTTACCTGGTGAAGTAGAGCCGTGTGGGTTGTGCCAGTCATCACATGAGAAGCGTTATATATAAATGTAAATACTTTTACTGGTTTAATACACGTTCTGTACTAGCACAGTACGACGCGTCGACAGTGTAGTACAGCATGGTTCATGTTTCAACGTGTCAGTTCAATCAGTTGTGTGCCACTCTTAGTCGAAAGCGGTTGATTTCTTTATCGTGTGCGTGTCATGGCTTAGTGAATTAGTGAATGCATATGTTAAAATTTGTATGTATTTAAAATGTATTTACAAATGTATTTAAATACAATTGATGTATTTTGTATTTAGTATCTAAATACATTCATAAAATGTATTTAGTATTTAGTATTTAAATACAATTGATGTATTTTGTATTTAGTATCTAAATACATTCATAAAATGTATTTAGTATTTAGTATTTAAATACATTTCTCCCATGTATTTCGTATTTAGTATTTAAATACATTCAATGTATTTATTGCCCAGCTCTGTCCCTAATCATACTCTGAACTCTGTAACTCCCCAAACAACAGTGGAAAGTTGAAAAGGAAGACTGTGTCGTGCTCCCAAATTAAAGGTTAGACTGGAAACATCCTTAACCCCGAAAGAAAATATAAGGTTGTAACATATATTCTTCTCGATTTTTTAGTTAATTCAGAACGAAAATTAAATGACTTGTAAGGACAAATTTGCTCGAATTTTTAGTTTATTCACAACAAAAATTAAATGACATAATGACAAACTAATCATCAATGTAATTCCCTTCTTTTTCTATAACCTCCTCCCACCTGTAGAAAAGGTTTTTTATGCCACATTCGAAGAAATCCTTTGGTTTCGAGTTAAAAAAAGCGATCACTTCGTTTTCGATAGCTTCCCTGGATTGCAACTTTTGTCCATCTAGGTGGTGTTGCAGGCTTCTGAATAAATGGTAGTTTAAAGGTGCGATGTCCGGAGAATAAGGTGGATGAGGCATTTTTTCCCAACCAAATGCCTCCAATTGGGCAGTGGTGATTCGAGCAGAGTGAGGGCGCGCGTTGTCCTGGTGGAGTAGAACACCTCTGTGATTAATTAATGCAGGACGTTTTCTTGTAATGCCATCTTCAATCGTTGGAGTAGACTTCAGCTGTGATTGTTTGGTTATCTGGCAGAAGCTCAAAATGAATAATTCCTTGCATATCCCACCAAACGCATAGCAAAATTTTCTTTGGATGGGGTCCATTCCTTGGCTGGGGTTCAGGCTTTGTTTCACGGCTAAGCCACTGATGTCGACGCTTAATATTGTTATAGAGGACCCATTTTTCATCCCCAGTTACGATCCGATTAAAAAACGGTGCCTGCAGTTGGCGCGAATGCAGTGATGTGCAAATATCGATTCGATGTTGAAGATTCGCTTGTGACAAATCATGCGGAACCCATTTTCCAACCTTCACTACTTTTCCTAACAACTTCAAATAACGATGAATGGTCATATAGCTAACGCCGAGTTGCAGGCCAAGTTCTCTTACAGTTACCGTTGGGTTTTCCTCCACTGTTGCTTTCAGCAACTCTTCATCTAACTCATTTGGTCGTCGTCCTGTTCGTTGATAAACTTTCAGACTGAAGTCTCCATTTCTGAACTTCTCAAACCATCTCCTACACATCCATTCGCTCACAACATCATTTCCATAAACTCTTTGAATGTTGCTTGCGGATTCACTAGCGTTAGATCCTTTATGGAACTCATACAGCATCACATGTCGAATATCCTCTTTCGTGGGCTCCATGGTTTTTCAATTACTGTAATATCGTAGGGGTGGGGTTGTAACTGTATGAAAAACACCAGAGGAAATATTCATTAGCCTAATCCTACACTAGCCTAAGCCTACATCAGGGGCGTACCTAGAAATTTGCCAAGGGGGGGACGAACTTGGAACTAATTGTAGAAGTATAACACTGGGCAACACGTATTTTATTGAATGATATCTGACACTTGATTCTAGGTAATTTGGGTGCGCTGAATACGAATTTCAACTCGGTTTGGCTCTATCAGGTCCTGATTCTTGTCGACAGCCTATGTGCCATTTTCCAGATTTTTCAAATTAGGACTAAAAAATTAAGTCATGTGTTAAATTTTTTTTTCAAGTTTCATGAATACAAGCAGTTCAAACTACAGTAAAATTACATTATAACGATAGAAATGACTTAAAAAAAAAAACAAACAGATATGAAGCTTTCACTGTGGCAAAAATTTTCTTTTGTAAGACTTTCTAGCGTATTTGCTTGTTGATGGCAGGTCTCTTTTCAAGCACCAGCAGTAATCAGCCATCATGTGGGAATCCCAGCGGCCTTGGTACCGTTCCTCCATAATTTTTATATCTTGGTGGAATCTCTCCCCTTGTTCGTCACTTACATCACCTAAATTACTTGGAAATTGGTCAAGATGGCTATTCAAAAAATGCATTTTTATGCTCATATTGCAACCTAACTCTTTGTAGTCCCTTAAAAGTTTTTTTACGATTTCTTCGTAGTTATCTGCCCTATAATTGCCTAAAAAGTTTTCTATCAAGTCCACGAATGAGAACCAGCCATTTTTTCGCGTTCATTCATGACATTAGGAAAATTGCTGTCTTTAATCATTGTTCTTATTTGTGGACTGTCGAAAATTCCCGCCTTGATTTTTTCATAACTTAAACTTGGAAATTTTGAAGTTATGTATTTGAAGCACTCGCCGTTCGTATCTAAAGCTTTTACATATTGTTTAATGAGGCCTAGTTTTATATGCAGAGGAGGAAATATGATTTTATCTCTGCTCACTAAAGGTGGATTAATTACGTTTTTTCTCCGACAGTAAGTGATGTTCGTGCTGGCCAGATTTGTTTGAAATAATGTTCTTCCTTGGCTCTGCTGTCCCATAAGCAAAGGAAGCAGGGATATTTAGTATACCCTCCTTGTTGTCCTAGCAGAAAATTAACCATTTTTAAGTCAACACATATGATCCACTCGTGCTCCCTATATTTGATAAGATTTAAAACCTTTTCTATATGTTCATACTTTTCTTTTAATTTTGTTGAGTGCCCAATCGGTATCGAGCCGTATAGATTGCCATTATGCAACAACACACACTTAAGACTTCTTTTCGAACTGTCTAAAAACAAGCGCCAATCATTTGCATCGTAAGACTCAACCCCCATCTTCTTTAACAAACCAACTATGTCGCAGCAATATACTAAACTATCCTCTGTTCTAAAATATTTAACAAGTTCTTCTTCTCTTTTTCTGTAAAATGAAATGTATGTGTTTGAAGTAAGCAAGTTTTTCTCTTTAAGTCTTGAAGCTAAAATTTCCGCAGCCTTTTTTGGCAAATTTAGATCCCTTACAAGATCATTCAACTCGGCCTGGTTAAACTTTTGCGGATCGTTTCGACTTTCAAATACGCTGGGGTCAAAATCGGTGTCTGACTCCTCAAAGTGCATAACAATATTTTCAGGAACATCTTCAACTAATTCTTGAGTTGGCAGACCCTTAAATTTTGGAATGGGGATCTCATTTGAATGTAGCACAGGTCGTATCGCGGTGTCGAAATTTGGGTACTCGATACAATGTTTATTTTTCTTAGTGAAGCCCGAAGTCTTGACAAAGCAAAGGTAGCAATCGGTCTCGTGGTTAGTAGGCTCTCGCCACACCTGATATGGAAAAAAAATTGTAAAGCGTTAACAAAAGCGACGAGAGACTTGTTTTTATGAATTTTATCAAAAGTTATCACCCAAACATTTAACATTTCTATTTGTTTCAACCTTATGCAATATTTGAGATTCTTATAAACATTTTCTGTAAATTTTTGTTTATGTACCTAAGTTACAATTACATTTAGGTAAGTTACAGTATACTAGTGATTAAATTACGTAGTTTTATGAAATCATAAACTTACCATCGGAACTCCAAAAGGTATTTTTGAATCCGAACCCTTCGTCCAATGTCGCAGTCTTTCAATGCATATAGTGCAGGCTTTATGTGGAGCCCACGATTTATCTTGGTCCCCCAGTTTTATGCCAAAATAAGCTAAGTAAGCTCTTTTTACGAAGTCAGTTATATTTGCTCGTTGATGTGGAAGTGTAAAATTTCCACATATATAACAGAAGGAATCAGGGTTGTTTTTGCATTTGAACTTTCTAGTGCTTGATGACATATTGCTTGATTGTTCTGCCAATTTGTAAAGGTATTTAAAGCCCTTAATTCATATAAATTTAAGAAAATCTGAAATATAAACACAAAAATTAGTTTAAATAGGTACTTATTATGAAATAGGTACTTACAATCTATGAAATTAAACTAGAAACACGGATGAGTAGGTACAATATAAATTACGTCTAATTAAATCAACTATATTAAATCACGATGACAAAATTACTCACTAAATCATATGCCAATTCAAAATTATGTTAATGCCCAAACTTAATTAACTAACTCAACTGACTGACTGACTGACTGACTGATTGAATTGACTGATTAACTCTGGAAACGAGTCGCTTTTATATATTTTAGTTGTCCCTCTAGAATACTCTACAGAGAACAGGAACGCTCGAGAAAATTTTAGAATTCTATGATATTTTTAGCTTAATTTACTAATATTAAAATGGGTTAAAAATGACAAAATTAAAAATATTTTTAGGGTGTTACATATAAAAATATACATAATACAACAATACCATAACAATAGGTACAAATACCTAAATAAAAACCTAGTTGCATAATGTGTAACTGCAAAAAGACCGAGTATTGAGAAAAAAACCTTTTTATGAATACGACGAAAGAGGAGGGGTGTTGAGCAAAATCAGGACCTGATAGAGCAAAACCGAGTAAACTTCGTGCTCAGCGCACCCAAATTACCTAGAACTAACTGTCAAATCTAATTCAATAGACAAAAAGTTGAAATTTGTTCCCCAGTGTATAATTGAAATAGAGATAATTAATTTTTATGTACGTTCATGATGAGCTTATCGTTCAGTTAGAGATGATTAACTAGCTACTGCTAAGACACATTATGAATAAAAATATAAAAATTATATTATAAAAAATATAAAAATTATGATAAAAATCTGATTAGTAACATAATATTCAATGCAAACCACAATTACGATGCTCAGATTTGTATTAACATAAGAATAAAAAAGTACTAATTTCGAGATTAAGCATTTCCTTGGACCAGGGTTGTCAAGTCCGACTGGCACATCAATACCAGATTGTAATGTATTTAGTACCAAATCATATAATTTATTACCAAATCTTATCTAATATACATATAAAATGATTTAGGCCTATACATGAGAGCGAAGCGAGATACCGACTTACCGTATATGTATGATGTTTGGTATTTTTAATTATTAATCATAGAGTGCATCTATTTCTAACTCTTCAATTTCTTCATTGCCACCTGCTGTTGATGTACCAGGTAACTCTCTTGATGATGACGTTGCGCAGCTTGCACTTATGTGGTCATACATTTCAGAGGTGAACTTAGTGAGCATCTTTTCTGTTATTTTCAGATCTTTGCAGCACTTGCCATGCATCAAAAGGTGTGTTCGAATTCTCAAGATCGAATCCATCATCTTAAACTTCATACGATTTCTCACTTTTGACTTTATGGCATTCGCATGTGAGGATATTCTTTCAACATCTGCATTGCTTACTGGAGATGTTAAGCAAGCTAATGCGTATGATGCCAGATCTTTGTATGGATTCGAATTTTCCTCCCGAAAGTGTTTTATATTTGACCAGAACCGAACTGGATCATCTGGAATGCCTTCACTGAACATCTGTTCTTGAATCCATTGATGGTACAAAATCCGGCGGTACTGCTCCTCACACTGATCTGAAGAATGTTTGGTGTATGGCGGGGTTGCCAAATGTTTCATACACTGACAGTTGACATGTGTACCCAACATCGGCCCGAGGTTTTGTGCTACTAGGGATCTGTTTGAGCTAAAATTTTAATTCCACAATTTATTTTACATTCATTTGTAAATAATACCAAACTCATCCTGTTTTAATACCAAACGACCAAATATATTTTCCCGTGACCAAATTGTTTTTTTAATACCAGATTTGCCCTGATTTGGTACTGAAAAATACCAGTTGGCAACCCTGCCTTGGACTGTTACCTTTATAAAAGAAAATTATTCTCAGGGCCGGATTAAGAGTTTTCGGGATCGTAAGCCATTTTATATTTTTAGTAGTAGGGGAGGCAATCGCTAGCGCCGAAATTTTTTCACTTTCATTCTCATCCTGCTGTAACCTAGCAATTTTACTGGGAAAATAATAATAATTTATTAGCTCAAGGGGGGGGTGCGATCGCCCCTGTCGCCCTCCCCTTCGGTACGCCTCTGGCCTAAACTAGCCTAAGTCATTCTGTATCATTCTGTATCGTGATAAAACCTGTGCGAACCTGTCGCCACGTGTATTTTCCAACATTTCCAAAACTATTTCACATTATCTTGAGGTTATTCTATTATCAATTATTTATCTATCGTCCGTTTTCTAATCGAGCAGAATTTATGTGACAACTTGATAGTTTTGTTTGAGAGGACCAAAACTGTTTAATCAGCTGCCCAAAGACCTAAAGAACACAAATGGTGTTGCGGTGGACATCTTCAAAAGAAGATTAGACTCCTGGCTCAGAACAATCCCCGATGAGCCGGGCGTACCTGGCTATGTGAGGTGGAGAGTACAAGAAACCAACTCACTACTTCACCAGGCCAACTTGAGAGGAAGGGCGACAGGCTTGACCTTCGTGAAATGAAGAATCATCGCACGGAACATTTGAAAGGTCGAAAGGAAATTATTATAATTATTATAATAATAACACTGGCCAACAAAATGAAACTTTTTTTTCTCATCACAAACATGATCACACTTTTCTTAATGCATTTTTCGCGCTGATTCCGAATCTGGTTTTATTGTTTTTCTAGCCCGTATAGTTATATAGATACACTGGTTTTGATATTTTTAAGTTTTTGATATTGCTATAAGAAAATTTATGGATGTATAGATCACACTTAGGAATGCTAAACAACAAATACATCATATACCTTATTCAATGTACTTATAAATAAAGAATATATACATTATTTTATTAAAAGCGCTGTGAGTGTGATTTCCTTTTGTAAATTTGGCCTGGATTGTCACGATACAGCATCCAACAATGGTCCGCCATCATGCTTTCATTCCAATATCCTTGGTAGCGCTTCTCCATCATCTGAATATCTTGATGGAAGCGCTCTCCTTGCTCGTCACTCACTGCACCAAGGTTTTCAGGAAAGAAATCTAAGTGGGAATGCAGGAAGTGAATTTTTAACGACATTCGACACTCCATTTCTTTGAAGGCATCAAGGAGGTTCTTGACTCCATCCTTATACGCAGGTGACTTGTTGCTTCCAAGAAAGTTTTCACATATCCATTTGAACGCCAGCCAAGCCTTCAATTCCAGCG
>JAJOZX010002256.1:660000-672500 GCA_023014485.1 Bathynomus jamesi
CCGATCACCAAGAAAATCTGTGAGACAATGTGCTCGTGAAACAGGGAAAAGTAAGACAAGTGTCCACAGAATTCTGAAGAATGCTAAATGGAAATCTTACATCCCGAGATTATTACATGCCTTGAATGAGGATGATCCGGATCGCAGAATCCAGTTTTGCGAATGGTTTCGAGTAAAAAACACAGAAGATGGCCAATTTGCAGACAAAATTGTGTGGTCTGATGAGGCTACATTTAAGTTGAATGGTATAATTAATCGTCATAATTGCACATATTGGTCACAAGAAAATCCACACATTTATGTGGAACGACATGTAAATTTACCGGGTATAACTGTCTGGTGTGGTTTTTCTTCCAAAGGTTTGGTTGGTCCATTCTTTTTCGATGGTACAGTTACCGGTCATAGCTACCTCAACATGCTTCGGGGAAAAGGTTTTCCTGCAATTCGACAGTTATACGGAGATGAGGACATTTACTTTCAACAAGATGGAGCACCTCCTCATTACCATCAGGATGTCAGGAACTACCTTGATGAAACATTTCATTATCGGTGGATCGGACGACGAGGTAGTATCGAGTATCCACCACGTTCACCAGATTTGAACCCACTTGACTTTTTTTTATGGGGTCATTTGAAAAATGAAGTATACAGTAGAAGATCTACATCACTTGAACAACTAACGAGCACAGTTGAAGAAGCGTGTAGAAATATCCCTACAAACATTTTTGTTGAAGTCTGCCAATCAGTGAATCAAAGAGCGCAGTGGTGCATTGATGTCAATGGTCGACATTTCGAACACTTACGTGTTTAAAACAAATTAAACTATCTATTATTTCGATGTTGTATATTTTACCTATAAAAAGAAATAAAAATCATCTGAATCCGTTAGTGGGTTCGCCTGTTATAAGTTTTTTAAAAATGTATACATGGTTTTGGGACACTCTATATATATTTCTATATAATGTATATAATATTATATAATTGCTGACTGGCAATCACTGTTGTTGTCAATTGAATACAAAAGTATGATGAATGTCAGCAAAAATAGTGTATTAACATCAAACAAGCATAAGGTACGAAAAATATTTTTTAAATTCAAACAAGCTTGAGACACGAACGGCAAAAAAAGTTCTTTCATTGAGACATCTCACATAAACCGCGTTTCTGAGATTTCTTGCGATGAGATGTGCCAGGACATTCGCGTTGGATGCTCCAGCAGTAATCTGCCATCATGTGAGTATCCCATCGTCCGCGGTATCGTTCTTCCATGGTCCTTAGTTCTTGGTGAAATCGTTCACCCTGTTCCTCGCTTAGATCACCGAGGTTATCTGGGAAACGATCCAAATGACTGTGGAGGTAATGCAGTTTGATGCTCATTTTACAGCCAAGTTTACAAAAAGAAGAGAGCATATTCTCCACTAGTTCACCGTAGTTATCGGCCTTATAGTTCCCAAGGAAATTCTTCACAACCATACTAAACGATGACCACGCACGTGCCTCAATGTTGTCCATTGAATTTTGGAAACGCGGGTCTTTCATGAGTTCCCGGATTTGCGGTCCATCGAAAATACCTGCCTTCAGCTTTTCCATGCTCAGCTCAGGAAATTTTCTACATATGTAGCCAAAACACATCCCATCTCTGTTCAAAGCCATTATAAATTGTTTCATCAAACCTAGTTTGATGTGCAGTGGTGGCAATATGATCCTTTCTCTGTCAACCAAAGCTTCTTTGATGATATTTTTTTCTCCAACCACCATGTTTTCTCTCAGAGGCCACTGTCTTCTCACCCAGTGTTCATCTTTAGCTCTACTGTCCCAGAGACATATAAAGCACGGGTACTTGGTGTACCCGCTCTGCTGGCCCAGGAGAAAATTCACCATCTTCAGATCCACACAGATCACCCATTGGTGGTCTCTGTATGATATCTTTTCTAGGACTAGGGCGACTGTCCCGTGCTCTTCTCTCATACCGACTGAGTGATCAATTGGGATTGATCTGTATCTGTTGCCGTTGTGTAGAAGAACACATTTTAGGCTCCGTTTGGAGCTACTGTATCTATGAATAACCGCCATTCACTTGGTGTGTATTCCGATATGCCCATTTTCATCAGCAATCCGCGCACATTGTTGCAGAAAACTAAATCGTTCTCTTTTGAGAAGAAGGGCAGTAAATCCTTTTCTCTGTCGCGATATAACGTGATTTTGGTTCCCGGCAGCAGTAAATTTTTTTCTCCCAGCCTGGAAGCTAACAATTCAGACGATTTCTTCGAAAGACTTAAGTCCCTTATGAGGTCGTTTAATTCGTGTTGACTAAAACCTTCTGCAACTGATGACGGTCCTTCGAAATCACTGTCATTTTGCCCACATATGCTTTCTTTGTCAGTAGCAGATTCATCATCTTCTTGAGGGAGCTCTGGAAGATGGCTGAATGATGGGACAGGTATCTCATCTGAATGTGAAACAGGCCGTCTAGCTGAGTCTATGTCAGGATACGTCCATTTACTCCGGTTACGTCCATTGATGCCCTTTATAGTCACCAAACAAAAGTAACAGTCATCACTGTGGTTTCTCTGTTCTCTCCATACCATTGGTATACCAAATTTCAGGCACCTCCTCTTTCCGTTGGTCCATTGCCGCAGATGCTCCGTACACGTTTTACACACAACATGAGGAGCCCATGGCTTATCTTGGTCCCCTAGTTGTACTTTGAAATAGGCAAAATAAGCTTTTTTCACAAAATCAGTAATAGTTTTTCTCTGTTCAATGAACGTGTACTCTCCGCAGATAAAACAAAACACATCTGGATGATTTAAAAACTTTCTTCGTGATGAAGCCATGTCAACACCTGTAACAGGAAAGAATTCACGTTAGTACATGTACAATACACATGCAAAACAGCAACATCAGCAAAATCATAGCTACAATTTAATTATACAGATGCGTTTAGATTTACGAGCAACTCATAATACCGTTCCAGAATGGTAATAAAGTAGGTAATGACGTATGCAATATCTCAAAAACTAGAGCTGCTAGAACAAAATGGATGATATTTTCTGAATCAGTGGCATGAAAATATCCAGAATAAGGTCTAAAATCTCAGGCACCAAGAAATTTTGTTTTTTTTGTTCCCCAGTGAATTATTAATACAATGACAGTTCACGTACTAAGGATAAAAATATATACAATTGATTAGAAATAATACAGTAATGTCGAAATTAAGTGGAGCTACAGACGGACGTTTCAATACCAAGAAGTCCACAGCTTAGAGGATAAACGGCAGGACTCATGGATAGCTTGGATAATCGAGTTGGTTGATTTTTTAATTCTTTGCATTAGACTGTATTGAGCACGTCTTGTTACGTCCGGGAAGCTCGGGACATTTCGGGTAGCAAACATTTGCGAAGCTGAGCATCTCGGGGATAATTTATGTAAGAGTCTAAAAGACCTGTTGTGCAGCAAATTTAGAGTTCTGCCAGAACCTTTTTTATAATTCACCCAGAGTTGCTGTCCGTATATATTACTGCAGAAAGTACGAAAGAGAGTGTCTTTAGCTTCACTTGTACAGAACCGAAAGTTCCTTATAGTCATATTCGCTTTAGCACAAAGGCTTCGAGATTGTTTTTTTTAATATCTGAGTCATCACTCAAAGAGCTGGTAATAGTTTGACCCAAATACTTAAATTCTTGTACTTCCTCAATTACTTCACCTTTTATTTTAAACCTAATGTCAGCTGGCTGATTATAGCTTTTAGGATGAAAATGCATAACCTTAGTTTTTGTAACATTAAAAAGAATATCATGTTTCTGCGAATACACTTCGCAGACTTTTAGTAGCCGATCCAGACCTTTAACAGAGGGACTTATTAACACCATATCAGCGGCATAAACTAAGTTATTTATCCTTGTGTTATCTATACAACATCCCACTGTTGCCTCATTAAGTGAAGCAATTAATCCGTCAATATACCCATTAAACAGCATATAGGAGAGCAAGGAGCCTTGTCTCATCCCGCAAGAGGAGCCAAAACATTCGGATAGTACATTGCCCCACCTAACGGTAAAAGATTGGTGGGAATACCAAAATTTCAATAAATTTAATATGTACATGGGAACCTTCCTGTCTTCTAGTTTTTTTAAATAAAATATTGTGGTTTACTCTATCATATGCCTTACTTATATTTAGGAAACAGCTATAAATAGTTGAATTACTGTCAATGTATTTAGATATTGTTTCTTTAAGTACATAGATACACAGGTCAGTTGAGTGGGACCTTTTAAAACCAAACTGATTAGGAGATGTCCATAGGTAATCGTTTAATCGGAGTAACAAGAATTTTTCTAGTAGTTTCGAGAAGCAAGAAGCGACAGCAATAGGCCTGTAATTATTGATAGAGTAGTGGTTTTTCCACAGCTTTGCAATTTCATCCTCCCCCGACGCCACATCGATTGTCGGAGGGACGACACTTTTGACACCAGTTTGATTCTTTACAAATTTCCAAAATTTGTTATTATCGTTATTTGAGCGAGCTTCACAGGCTTTTGATGCTCGAATAGACTCTTCTTCCTGTTTACATCGCCTTATGGCCGCCTTATACTGACCCCTACTTCTACACATATTCGTGTATACTGGTCCTAATCTGGGTCTATCATGAATGCACCACAAATCATAAGCGTCTTTCGATTTCCTCTTCAGGGGGCAATAAAAGCATTCCATCCAGGAATAATCTTAGTATGATAGTTGTAAGATTTAATCAGGGGGCTTCCTGTTCTGTCTTTGTATTCTATTCTTTGTTGTATATTAACATTAGACCAATCGACACGATTATTCGTACCTATTGAATTCTTGCTATGTCGTGTTGCGCATATATTGGAAAAATTAATTAATAGTTATAATGATCTATGATCAGAAAGAAGGAAATCATGCAGAATATGAACTCTAACAATTCGATCCTTTAGATTATTACTAGTGAGACAATGATCAATCCACCTGGTGGTCCACTCATATCACTAACGTATGTAAAATTACCACTGGTTACCCCTAATACATCTACATCACTTATACTTAATTTGGCCGACTCGCACATGTTACCCAATTCTACAAAGAATTCCGAGTTCCCCATTATTATACACTATACAGTGAGAATATTTGGGGTTATCTGATAATGTCTTAATTTTATATTGCAAATCAATGTGTTCATCTAGATTACTGCCGTTGTTGTATGGTAAATAGCAGTTTACAATTAATATGCAATCATTGTTTACTTGTAATTCAGTGCCTAACAATCTTACATTATCGCTTGTTAAAAATTTTATATGTTTGACAAATTTTTCCTTATTAAGAAAGCAATACCACCAAAAGGCCTACCGTACATTAATTCATCTGACAAGTCTACAGCTGATGACGCATGGTACATAAAGTCATCATGGATGGTCGATAGGAATTTTAACTCTTGCTTAGGTAGCCAGTGCTCTTGCAGGAGTATCAAATCTGCACTGTTACAGATTTTATAAACATCTACAATTGAATTCCTCACTGACCTTACGTTATATGAGACTGTTTTCAACAAGTTATCCGCCATGACTGAGAAAACTTATTAATCTGATTATTATTATACACAGTACAAATTTCAGGCGTTACCGTTAGGGCGCCTATTATTATGATTATTATTATTTTGCCTGTTATCAAATCTCCTGGAAAAGTTAATAAACTCCTTAACAACAATACAGTACCTTCTGGCCATTGACTCATATTGTACGGGTTGAAATGCGAATTTATACCTTTAATTATTACTTTAAATGAGTTATAATACGGAGATTTTGTGTTTAGTTTATTAATAACAATATACTGTGTTCACCACACACCTCTTCCATCATGTGTCGAATATCGCTTCCCTCGTTCGAGAGCTGAATTCGCGACACAAAGAGGGTGAGATTCCTCACCGGTGGCCTTGCCGTGCTGACAGGTTGAGGAACCCTCCTTGGAGAGCGCCTCTTAACTGTGACCCACCCGTTCTCTTCCCTCAATCTCCCTGAGGCATGGTTCGCCTGCCTTGGGGGATAGGTGGCACGACCTTGGGGGGATAGGAGGCCCCTCCCCTACTCTGTGGCTTGGTGGGGGTCTGTTAGCGGTGTTTATATCCTGACGGACGCGCTTGACCCTCTTTCTTCGGTAGAAGGGTGGGGCGAACTGGATACCGAGCGAGGCGTTTGAGTAATCGAACGCCTCTCACCTTCATTGGAAGGTAAGGAAGAGGGCAGTGATGCCTCGTCTCTTGGCATCGGACAGTCCCTATTCCTCATTGTGAAATCGGGAGCAGGAGTCCTTTCCTGAACAGGAAGGAGGTTGACCGCATCCCCTGCATGCTGCGTTTCTATCCCACATTCAGGGGGGGAGTTGGGGGAGGGGATTTCGTTTCCCTCGCTGCCCGACGAACTTCTTGGGGTTTTGACTTGCTAAACAACTTCCGAGTAACTGGGCTTTGGGTTGAGCGTCTCTTTCAACGCATCTAACTCTGACCGGAATTGTTCTAGCGAAATTGCATTTTTCTGATTTGACACCACGTGTTGGTGTTTCAGTTCAACTAACGACTTTTGTACCTCATTGTACTGTTTGAAGAGCACCGAAACGTCTACATCACCCATAGAGATTACCGGTATTCTATGGAAATTAGTAACGTAGAAGGTAATATTGTTCTCATTATCCGGAGGGTCGACACTTTATTTATAATGTCTTTTAGGATATTCTCGTTTCTAGAATTACCTCTACGAGTTGGGAGGGTAGCACTGAACAGCGTGTTTAACTGTCCCCTCGCATGTTCTATTTCTTCCGAATCATAGAAATCATGACAAACAGATACGAGAAGGTTTGACCTAATATGATATTCTTTGTCAAATCTAAAAACATGACAAAGGTTTTTACAAGAACACGATTTTCAGCAGACGATCCCATTGCACCTGTATCGATGGAGGAGCAGGCTTGTGGGGGGGGGGGGAGTAGATTGGGGGGTGAAGATGGAGGGAACGCCGATAGGGGTCCCACTTCTTGTCCCTTTAAATAATGGTTCAGATACCACCGGTTCGATGTTCAGGCATCTTTTCACATTAATTATGTAACTATTACTAGCTATGACACATAAAAGTATGTACGCGGAGTCACTGTGCGATTATAACGTAATGAAACATACATTTCCCGCGGTCACCGTCAAAAACTTTTACCATTAAACGGAAGATTCGTAATGTAGACAGTGGGGGTGAGGTGGGAGGAGAAGAAGAGAAGAAGGGGAAGGAGATGCTGGTAGGAGTGCCCACTTCTTGTCCCTTTAAATCACGTTCCAGATACCACCAGCTCCATGCACAACCATCCTTTCACATTAATTATCACGACACTATTACCCACTATAACATGCTAAGTACAAGGTGTTTATAAAGTCCTTATCTATTTCAGTGAAAATGTAGCAAAAAGGGTAAAATTCAATAACAGTATAATAGAAGGCATACATTTAATGAATACTTAAGCATATGATTCTACATGAGCACCATCAGTATCTCTACAGAGTTCGAATCTGTCAGCAGCATTGCGGAACACATTTTGGAGCATGACAGGGGTTGTTTTTGTAACTGCTGTTACGATACGAGCATGTAAATCTTGCAGATCTGTAACCCTCGTTTGCTAGACGTTTGATTTGATAAAGCCCCATGCAAAGAAATCCAAGGGCGTTAGGTCAGGAGATCGAGCGGTCCGATCCACCGATTTGGAAATCGTTCATTTAGGAGGTACTCCCGAACAATGTTTGCGTAATGACAAGGTGCCTCATCTTGTTGAAAGACGACGGTGTTTAAAATGCCATCTGAATAAAGCTGGGACATTTACGTGCTCGTATCGTAACAGTAGTTACAAAAATAACCCCTGTCATGCTCCAAAATGTGTTCTGCAATGCTGCTGACAGATTCGAACTCTGTAGGGATAGTAGAGATACTGATGGTGCTAATGTAGAATCATATGCTTTAGTATTCATTAAATGTATACCTTCTATATATTGTTATTGAATTTTACCCTTTTTGCTACGTTTTCACTGAAATAGATAGGGACTTTATAAACACCCTGTATATACGCGGGATCACTGTGTGTTCATGAACATAATGATATTTAAATTTTCTGCGGAAACAATCAAAAACCTTTACTATTTAACGACAGACGAGCAGTCCACCAGTGAGGCATCCTCTCGGTAGCATCCTCTCGCTATATATATATATAAATTGATGATTGGTTAGGTTAAGTCGTAATATTTTCATTAGTTTTAACGTTCTATTTGGTGGATTCATTTAAAAAATGTCTCCTAAAGATCCTGGTGTAGTTTGTGTCCCCTTTTGCGTCAGGGGGGCCGTAAACTACACTTGCGCCGAATTGATAGTTAGACACGAGAAATGAGCAAGTAATAGAGTAATGTATATTTAATCCTAGAATTTTATTAGTATTTTATTATTAATCGAAATTTCAACTTGTTTTTAAACGAATTTACGTTTGAAATATTTTTTATATCAACACCTAAATCATTCATAGCTCCAGTCCAATGAAAATGGGTAATTTCTAAAATGAAGACAATCTAAATTGAGGAATAACATGCTTTGATCTATTTTCAGTCCGATATGAATGAATTTCTTGGTGAGTTACAAAATATTTGTTTATCCATTGTAAGTTAATGATTTTGTTTATACACTCGTAAATAAAAGTGAAATCTGCCCCTTTGATTACATTTTTGATCTTTAATAATTTTAGCTCTTTAAAGAATACACTTGAATGATCATGGAAATCAACATCAGATAATAACCTTATTGCTCATTTTTGGATGACAAAGATACTGTTTAAAAGGTTGTTAGCGGAGTTTCCCCAAACAAGGATGCAGTACGTTTTATAAGGAAGAACAAGAGTATGATACAGAGTTAATAAAACCTGTTTAGGGACTACGTGTCTACGCTTGAACATTATAGCAACGCTCCTTGAAATCTTTTCCGCGATATAATTTACACGGTCATTCGGAGAAAGAATTTTAAGATCATTTACCCTGAATTGAAATATATTCATAAACGTACAATGTTCACTTAAAGTACATGGTATTAAGGAGCCGTAGACAAGCACTTGGCGGGCCTGATGCGGCCCGCGGGACAAACTACGCCCATCAATATCTGGAACCTATTCTTGCTCTTTTTTAACTAAACAGATTCACACATAAATAATTCAAACGTTTCCTGCGTGAAACTGACGTTAAAAATAAAAATTCTAACATTGGTTAGATTTTTAGAAAATGAAAATGAACGAATAAATATTGCAAATGGCTACAAATTTATACAAAAAATTGTAAACACGGAATGTGCATAAATATCTATATACACTACATACTGAATTTATAATTCGGTATATAATATGTATAAACGTGTATGAATATTTATAAATATATATTTACTGAATATATATATATATATATATATATATATATATATATATATATATATATATATTTTTTTTTTTTTTTTAATTAATTTATCCAGCATTCATTTTCGTTCTTTGAACCATACTACATCATTGCAATTCCTTTGGACAGAAACACAAAGCGTATAATTGCCTATTTTAACCTTTACTTACGTAGTTTCTTCTGTTCGCTTTCACAAAGCCTGAATTCCGGGTGGAAAGAAAGAAAAAAATATATATATATTTTAATCATTCCAGCAAGAAGAGACGTCACAAATCAATACGTTTTCAAAGACTTCAAAGAAACAGTTCTGGAAACTTTTTCTGGAAAAATTTGTAAAAAGTTTCGGCTTCCATGCTTGGCATACCGTCGAATCTGAAAGAAAATTCTGTACTTAAATATTTATTTTCTCATGAAACAACTTTTTCTCTCTTTTTTTTTATTTTTAGTGATTGGTGGACGTCTGCGAACGATACTAATGCTCATTGATTTAAGTTAATGTACTTTGGGTATGTGTTCTTAAATATGGTATGGTGTATATATAGTATAATACTATAGTATAAGTGAGATAGTATGGTATGGTATGTTATAGAATGATATGGTATGGTATGTGGTGCAGTATAGTGTATCCAGTGGTGTAGTGCTGTGGGAACGCGTGGGAACGGCGTTCCCTTACTTTTTTTGGTAGACGGAACGGCGTTCCCTCACTATTTCAAATAAATCCGAACTTACAAATCTCTAACGTCATGAAATTTTAATTCCCACCCCTAGAAGAAATATGAGAAAGAATCATTAACTGTTTCATTTCTTTTAGCTTCGACTGAGGCAATGCTAGCCTATAAAGATCTGATGAAACAGTCACCACGGCGTACCAGTTGTTAACTTTCTTTTAGTTAATCATTCCAGTTGTTAGCTATTTTTATTGATCGTACTGGATGTCGTATATCTAATGACACTGGAAATACTGCATCTTCAACCTTGGAATATATCCTAATATCCAGTGCATATGACCTCAAAATATCCCTGAAATTGGTCAGATTTCAAAAGATTTCCCGGGGGCTTACAGTGCCCCCGGACCCCAGCTGTATGGGCTCGCCGCGCTCGCCATTGTCCCCCCCGCATCTGAGTAACACTTTCAAAATGCGTTCCCTCACTTCTTTATTTAGCACTACACCACTGAGTGTATCTCTTCCATTCATTAGGTGCAAAGTCCAAGGTTACTGATGTCGGTCTTGGGATGCTACAACCTTTCGAGATCTCGCTAAATTAAGCGATTTATATTCATGGGCACTCTCTGCCCGTTTAACTCGGATTCATTTCTCTCTTCCTCTTGTTATTGTCCCGCAGGAAGTTTTCACATTCGTAGAGACGTGAATTTTTGCGACGAGACATCCAAAATATTAAGATGACCTCAGAAATCAGCTTCTTTGTCAAAGTTCATTAATCCCAAACATTTTTAATCCCTCAGCGCGATAGCGTTAAGTCATTATGTAAGTGAAGAGATAACTTATTTTCCAGTGTTTGTTGCGTGAAGTTCAGGTGTCTCTCCCGCCCAGTTTCCTGTATAAATCCTCATGGAATTGAGTTCGACCGTGGTCATTTACAGAGGGCTAACAAAAGTAAATAAACAACTTACCGTAGATTTTTCCATAGTTTTTTTTATATGATACTAAAAATAAATAAATAATAACAAATTTGTTGAATCAATATACAGTATTTTGAATCGTGTTGCTTTCCCCTTTGTTTTATGTAAAGATGACGCACGTTCTGGCATTCCATTGATGACTTTTGCCATTTGTTCTTGAGAACAATCATTGTGGTGTCTATTTACTTTCGTTAACCCTCAATAAAAAAAAACTCTTCCACTGAACATGACTTCTTGGATACAATCCAAACTCAACTACACGTTTTGTTATTAGAAATCTCGTAGAAACTTCGTAGCACTTTAAATACTAAATATTCTTACATTTCTTTGTAAGTTATGTTTTATAGGAGTTAACTATATTTTTCAAATGTATAATTTGTTCCCAAATAATTTTTTATACAAAACTTGTTTACTGCCGAAAACTTGCCACAATTCGTACGTTTGAAACATTTAATTGACACGTAACGAAACTCATAATGAAAGGATGAAATATTAAACGCTTGAAATGCCTATATACAAAGTTGCGAAAAAATGGCGTATAACCAAACGTTCCATTGGGTTTAGAAGTGTTGTTTGCTGCAAATCACCCGACAAACGAAGATACATTATACAGGGTGTCCCATAAGTCCGGCCTCTTAGGAAAATTTATTTTAAATTAAATTTACACTAGTAATACATTAAAACAAATGTTTAAATTGATGTCTTGTTTTGGAACCTTTTTTTTTTTGTTGCGGGTAGAATAACACGCAATGGCTAATATGGAAGTGAGTTACACTCGTGAGGAAAAGGCCTCCGAGGCCTTTTCCTCAGGAGTGTAACTTTTGTAAATTTAATTTAAAATAAATTTTCCTATTACACTGGACTTATGGGACACCCTGTAGATAGTAAAGTTGGTAACGCCTTCGACTGAAAGTACGTAAATGGTCTTTTTGTAACTTTAATCTTCAAAACACTAAACGATTCCTAACATTAACCTTTTTTGGTATGTAGGGTCAAAAAGGAGGGTTAGTAAATTCCTAGTTAGTGTCTATGCGGTCCTCAATTTGGAACCTAATTCTGAGAGGAACCTTTCCTTAACATATTTTGATATGTAATGCGGAACCAAATGGTTTAAAATTTTCATCTGATGCGAAATTTTACTGCGTACGTGTTGGGACAGCTAAAAATATTGTAACAAACTCGTGAGATATTCGGTATGCGATCTATTTCAAGTATATATATATATACACGCACACACACACACACACACACACACACACACCCTCGTATATCAAGTTTCCCCCAATATTTGCAATTTTATCCATTACAAAAATAAAATATTAATTTAAATAAAAAAGTTTAACAAATATATTTTGTAATACAAAATAAAAACTCCATTTTATTGTAGAT
>JAJOZX010002256.1:675000-677500 GCA_023014485.1 Bathynomus jamesi
TAATTTGGGTATTATCAGGGTTTTCAGTAGAGGAATCATTACATTCCTATCCCTTCGTTTAAAAGTTCTCAGTATCTGACCCGTTATTCTCTTTGCTCTGTTTACTGCTATCTTATTTTGTGTTTCAAATTTCGCATCATCTGTCATTACAACCCCTAAATCTTTTGCTCTGGAATTTCTTGAATTTCCTGTCCATTTGGGGTATAATATTCCATGCACTTTCGGTCTTCTCTTTTTCCGTACCGTAATAGCTGAAATTTCTCGGTGTTAAACTTCATATTGTTGTCTTCAGTCCACTTGTAGATTTTGTTTATGTCGGTTTGTAGAGATCCTATGTCTTCTGGGTTTCTTATTTTTCTACTGATCTTTGTGTCATCCGCAAAGGATGTTACTGTGCTGTCTCTGTTAACGTCCTCATCTATGTCAGTTAGCATGATTATGAAGAGTAGTGGAGCTAATACTGTTCCTTGTGGTACTGAGCTGAGGACCTCTGATTCTGATGAAGATACTCCTTGTACTGTAACGACTTGCCTCCGCTCACTAAGGAAATTATATATCCATTTCCCTACTTTTCCTGTTATTCCCATATATTTCAGTTTATGTATTATGATTCCGTGGTCACACTTGTCGAACGCTTTAGCAAAGCATGGAAGTAATAGATTGGAAAACCATTTTCGAGGCCAAGACAACGGAAGAGATGCTAATGACGTTAGAGGAGAAGACGTTAGAAATTGTGGAAAAACATGTCCCAAAGATACAACAAAGAGGAAAGAGAAGCAGGTTTGAAAGACAAAAGAGGGCATTGTTCCGAAAGAGAAAAAGAGTGACTGCAAAATTAAGTAATTGTAAAGATAACAACATCGGAAAAATATTAAATGATAAACTACAAAGTATCGATGTCGTCATACAGGAACAAATCGAGAAGCATACAGAAAAAGAAGAAGATGACGCTATAGAAGCGATAAAGTTTAACTCAAAGTACTTCTATAATTTTGCAAAAAGAAAGTCGAAAAACCAAGCGACTATCGGACCTTTAAAAAATGAGAACAGTGATTTATCTGATGATCTAACAGAAGTATCTGAAATATTAAAAGCTCAGTATGAATCATCTTTCAGTATCCCAAAAACTGACAAATTGATTTGCGATAGAAACGCGTTCTTTGAAGAAGAACCACAAGGGGAAAGTATAACGGATTTCAACTTTACGACGGATGATATTACACAAGCCATAGGGAAACTAAAAACACACTCAGCGGCAGGACCGGATAAATGGAATGCCACACTGATCAAAAACTGCAAGAATGCAATCGCTGAGCCCCTATACTGGATATGGAGACGATCATTAGACACGGGAGAAATACCGGGCATCCTGAAGAGCGCGAACATAGTCCCAAATATAAAGGAGGAGATCGATCCCAGGCCAAAAACTATAGGCCAGTGTCGCTTACATCTCATCTCACTAAAATATTTGAAAGAATAGTTAGACAGAAAATCTATGACTTTTTGGAAACTCAGAAAAAATTCAATGATAACCAACACGGGTTTCGATCGGGCAGATCATGCCTATCACAACTAATGGAACACTACAACAACATTATTGATTCACTTGAAAGTAATGAAAACTATGATGTACTATACACAGACTTTGCTAAAGCGTTCGACAAGTGTGACCACGGAATCATAATACATAAACTGAAATATATGGGAATAACAGGAAAAGTAGGGAAATGGATATATAATTTCCTTAGTGAGCGGAGGCAAGTCGTTACAGTACAAGGAGTATCTTCATCAGAATCAGAGGTCCTCAGCTCAGGACCACAAGGAACAGTATTAGCTCCACTACTCTTCATAATCATGCTAACTGACATAGATGAGGACGTTAACAGAGACAGCACAGTAACATCCTTTGCGGATGACACAAAGATCAGTAGAAAAATAAAAAACCCAGAAGACATAGGATCTCTACAAACCGACATAAACAAAATCTACAAGTGGACTGAAGACAACAATATGAAGTTTAACACCGAGAAATTTCAGCTATTACGGTACGGAAAAAGAGAAGACCGAAAGTGCATGGAATATTATACCCCAAATGGACAGGAAATTCAAAGAAATTCCAGAGCAAAAGATTTAGGGGTTGTAATGACAGATGATGCGAAATTTGAAACAAAATAAGATAGCAGTAAACAGAGCAAAGAGAATAACGGGTCAGATATTGAGAACTTTAAACGAAGGGATAGGAATGTAATGATTCCTCTACTGAAAACCCTGATAATACCCAAATTAGAATACTGCTCGGTCTAACTTCCCCATATAAAAAAGAAGACATTAGACAGCTGGAGGGGATCCAAAGAAGCTTCACAGCCAAGATCAATGGGTGCAAAGAACTAAATTACTGGGAAAGGTTACGAGAACTAGACCTATATTCACTGGAAAGGAGAAGAGAGAGATACACCATTATTTACACTTGGAAAATAATGGAGAAACTAGTCCCTAATCT
>JAJOZX010002256.1:682500-690000 GCA_023014485.1 Bathynomus jamesi
TGGAACTCGACGTACAGCCACCTCCTCGTGGTGAGTTCTGGTTGCTAATTTTATAAAATTAGCAAGCGAGGAGCTGTACTTAGTACTTATCGTACTTATAACATCGCATTAACGTAATTATAATCCACATTTAGACTTTTCTCGGGGACAGAAGATATTACTCTAGAGTCATAAAATTTTGCGTGTGTGTTATTTCATGCCTATTATTGCCTAAGCAACGATATAAATGCTATGGGAAATATATAAATGCATTATTTAAGACAAAGAGCCGATCTGAAAATATGTATATAAATTACCTATTTTTTCAACATTTGACGTTGTTGCCGGTGGCAAAAGATATTAACGTAGGACAACGCGCTTGGAAAAACGATCATATGAGGTCTTTTTCATCGACTTTATAGTTATTAGGAATAATTTTGATGCATATTGAAATATTTTTAAAATTATAAGAAAAATACGTTTTTGACTACTAAAATATGATTTTCATCGCTCTGCCGGGGCAGAAGATGATTACCTATTAAGCTAAGATTTTGCAGAGGCTATTTTCTCATGCATGTGCAAGGTTTTGTCTCTATTAGAATATGGAAATCGAAAAAAATGTAAAATCGATCCACCCTACTGTACAGTATATAAAAAAAAAAATTTTAAATAAAAATTTTGAACAACTAAAATTAGTCTTAATCTGTTAGGATAAGAACTAGAGCATGGTTAATTAATCATTTTCAGGAAAAAGTGATGAATGATGAAATTTTCTAATTAATCAATTTAACTGATTAAAAATGATTAAAAATTAAATATTTCTCAAAAGAGTAAGAAAGAGCTTTATTGTTTATGTTGCGTGAGATAAGACCGAAGAAAACATTTTGGTCAAACATTTAATTTGCTTTAGTTCAAGAAATCAGGCATGGGCGGATTAGACAGTTTATACACGCAAAAAGGTGCCAAATTCAAATGATACATTACAAAATTTAGGGTAAAATGATGAGGAAAATTAATCATTTCCATCATTTCCTAAAAATATTTTTTGATTAATTAATAATTAAATTTGAAACACTGATTAGCTGATTAACTGATTAATCAGAACCATGCCCTAGTAAGAACGCGCTTACGAGTTGAAGCGTTGCGTTATAGCGCCCTTTTTTGGTAACATGGGAGTTGGCATTCGGGCAGTGATATAATTTCGACACCTTCACGCCCGGACCCGCGAGGCAGCTATTCATTACTTCACGCTCGTAAATCGTTGTATGTTGAGAAAGGACGATGTGTTTGATGTATCAATGTCACGCAATGCTCTGATGAGACGAACGAAGGCGAAAGCGTGTTCTTGGCTTCGATTCATTTATTCAAGTCCAATTTTTTTAAACTTCGATTTTTTTTTTTATCTTTAAATTTTACGATATTAATATATTTAGAACGTGTTAAACATACTAATAATATTTTTTTTTAAATGTAATGAACACTCTCTTATAACAACACTTCAGGCCTGAAACTGAAGATTAATCCTAAACAAAAAATTCAAATGAATGTTACTGTCCAAATCTAAATTTGGACAGTAACACTCAGTAACACTGCGACGTTATGAACCCCGAGAACAATTCATGCTACGAATTTTCATACAGACAAAAGCAAAATTTCATTTGTAGCCGTTTATCCGTCCTTTTTAGACAATTTATTAACTCATTGATTAACGCCGTGTCCCCGTAAGCGAAGTGAAGACACTGAGGTCGAGGGTTCGACTCCGATGTTGCTAGTGTTAATAATCGAGGAGTTATGAGCGCTGTGCCAGTTTCTGGCCCTCCTCACTCACTACTATTAGACAATGTATTAGCAAAACTATCGGAAGTAAATCGGAGAGGCGTCACGAAACGAGTCAAATGGTCACCTCAACACCGACACGAGTTTTCTGAACGTCCTTCACGAGTCAAGACTCGTAAATAAATAATTTCTTTTTTGCACAAATAACGTTGTTATATTAAGTTTTAATTTGTTAACTTATTGAATAACCTAAAATTTGAGTTAGTCCGAGCGCCTAAATGCTATGTACCATTATTTCGAGAGAACTAAAGAACTATAGAACGTTGATCAGGAAATAAATGAACATTCACTGCGTTAATACAAACACATTATTAACAAAATCAATACACCATTTGATGCACTTATAATTTACTGTTGATAATAAAACATTGAAATAGTTATACAGGGTGTCCCATAAGTCCCTTTACCCCCTTTACCCTCACCCTATTCTAGTAGGAAAAAAGTTCAGGGTTAAGGAAGTTATGGAACACCCTGCAGAACGTTTACAGTAAAAGGTTCTAAAAGCAAAGCAATACAGCTCAAAATTCATATATAACATTTTTAATCTTCCCCAAACGAGTGATTAATTGGTACTAACTTGGGATACACGAATCTGACTGATAAACTTAAGTATTATCGGAGGGAAGATCAAATAATGTACTCATATATTCATCAGTACTTTAGAGTTCGGTAAGAAAGCTGGACTCATTTTGCCTGCTTTTAGACAAAATGTTGCGTACGTATAGAGAAGTGTGAATAGGCGACGTAAAACCAAATGTCCATAAGGAGTTTTGGTTCCCAAACCGATAATTCCCATGGAGTGCCGTAAAACACCAACTGATAAATGTAATCGCCATAAGGAAACTCTCTGAGCCAAATTAATCCCCGCAGTTTTCAAAAGTTTACAGAATTATGTGACACAATGAGAATAAATGATTGAAAAATAAGGTTATCGAGTCATTTGATTCAAAATCCAAAATTTCCTAAATGGTAATTTCTCCAAGCTTTTACAAAAATCTTTTACTAAACTCTGGTCAATATTTATACCAAAAGATAAGCGCACTAACAAATGGGGTTAAGAGAGTTTTACGATGTTCTTTTATAACAAAGACTTTTTAGTACATTATCCACTTATGAAACATCAACAAAAAGTAACACTATTGATCTCTATGTAGCGAAGTCAATATCACATGAATAAGGTTGAGTTACGTACATATATTCCTTGCCATTCAAATAATAATAGTTAGGCTTTATTCTTAAAAATGAATATACGCAAATGAAGCCTCTGAGGAAAAACTCTTAAGGATAATCTTCAAACTTTTTATTATTATTAATGACAATTATTGTAACAGCTCCCCTGTCAAAAACCAAAATTTTTTTTACTACAAATGTTAAAATTCTTTGAGAGGCAGGGCTTTGAGCCTGACTTCTGTGACAAAATAATAATAATAATAACAATAATAACAATAATAATAATAATAATAATAATAATTTGTGCTTTCTGTATGACTTCAAAAAGTAAATATACGTTTATTGCTTTATGTGCCGTACAAAAATTATTACGTCTGAAATACGCGAAGTAAATCTCACAGATAAAAACAGGGGAGTCGGGGGATAAACCCCCCCTCATTCTTTTTCAATTATAAATAAATGCCAAAAGAAATAACTACTTTTCCTCATATTATTCTTATAATTAAACGACAAAAGAACATGAAAGAAAAATGTTTAATTTGTAGCGTCTCATGTCTAACATATTATCCTTTTCATTTATTTACTTCAAAAAATACGGACAAAAAGATAATGAAGATAATATATTCTCTTTTGTTAGTCTCAAAAGAATAAACAAAAATATTCCAAATGTAAAACAACATAACAAAAAGATCATTATTGTCTGAAAAGGTTTTAAAATTTTAACGCCAGACATTCTTGACAGGGCAAGTCGGAGAGTGTACAAATAGCTACATAAACCACATTTTATAGAAAATAAAAACTGTTATATATATATATATATATATATATATATATATATATATATATATATATATATATATATATAGTGGGCCCAAATGTAGGTATAGTTTCATATGTTGATTTTTTTTTTAATTCATTTTCCCTTCAGTGATAGTCTGCTTGGAGCTGCGGTCCCGAACGTTTCATTCTACTCCCTTACAGTTTCAGCGTTTTGTGATTTCCAATAATGTTTCAGCACCCACTTCCGTTGGTCAGTATAGTCAGGTTACCAGCCATTATTATCTACCCTCAAAGGAAATGAATTTAAAAAATCAACATATGAAACTGTATACCTACATTTGGGCCACTCTGTATATATATATATATATATATATATATATATATATATATATATATATATATATATATATATATACAATATATATATATATACAGAGTGGCTCTTTAAAAGGTACCTACTTTTAAATGCAAATGATTAAAATAGTGACTTCATTTGAAACGTTGAAGGGTAGTCCCAAATGAGGGTATCTGTAAGCTTTATTTAGTAAGCCGGTGCCGGATATAGGAATAACCTTATATTTGTTAACCCCAACACAGAAAACAAAGACTTCTTGCAACCTTCTATACAAAGAAATATCTTCTATTGTCTCATATTACTCAAAACAAAAAGAAGTTTTGAAGATCATTTCTTCTATCTAAAGTAGTTATGCATCATTAAAAGAAATTATTCTATCATCTGACAAGAAGAAACTTTGATACCCAAAAGAAAGAAAAGCCTCCCCTAGAGTGTACTCTAAAAAAAGTTACAAGTTCTAAATAGAGAAGGTTTTATTTTGATTGAAAGCTGTTGAAGTTTCTTGTTCGTATATGGGAATGATCGCGTATAGTGGGTTGCGGGTATATGTTCGCATTTCATAAGGCATTCTCGTGTTGTTTTGGACGGGCATGGCGGGTACGCGGATTCTGTTTGGAGCCACCCACGAACCGACCCTGCCAACGGACGTACACCAAAATAACGCCCAAATAACCTCATCCTCACTCATATTCACCTTCCCCCATCAGGTTTCCATTTGTTTTCTCCCTTTGTGTCTCATTTTTCTCCCCAGGGGTTACCTTCCCAGTAAAGCCTAAAGCTTAAGGGCCAAATTAAATAAAATAAATAGTTCAGCTTCACAATTATTTATGTCATTGTAAATTGAAAAAGTAACGTATTTATTTTATCAGTAAAGGTTATTCAGTTATTCAATTCAATTCTTGTCACGTGAGTATGACGTCACGTTAGTCCACCTGGCCTTACTGTTTATTATTAGAAGGTAACTGCAATATTACAAATTCATTTGTATTAAAATGCGTTTCTGTATATTATGATTATAAATATTTATGTACAAAATATAGTTTAAAAATTTATATTATACGTGATAGCAACATATATGAAAATGAAAATGAAAATGAAAAGGTTTATTGGCAGACTATAGTCCATATGACAAATATTATTAATACAATGACAGTTCATATACTAAGGATAGACATATATACAATTGATTAGAAATAATACTGTAATGTCGAAGTTAAGTGGAGCTACAGACAGACTTTTTTTGTACCAAGAGTCCATAGCTTAGAGGATAAATGGCAGGACTCATGGATAGCTTGGATGATCGGGTTGGTTGATTTTTTAATTCTTTGCATTAGACTGTGTTGAGCACGTCTTGTTACCTCCGGGAAGCTCGGGACATTGCGGGTAGCAAACATTTGCGAAGCTGAGCATCTCGGAGGTAATTTATGTAAGAGTCTAAGACCTGTTGTACAGCAAATTTAGAGTTCCGCCAGAACCTTTTTTATAATTCACCCAGAGTTGCTGTCTGTATATATTACTGCAGAAAGTACGAAAGAGAGTGTCTTTAGCTTCACTTGTACAGAATCGAAAGTTACTTATGGTCATATTCTCTTTAGCACAAAGGCTTCGAGATTGTTTTTTTTATATCTGAGTCATCACTCAAGGAGCTGGTGATAGTTTGACCCAAATACTTAAACTCTTGTACTTCCTCAATTACTTCACCATTCATTTTAAACTTTATATCAGCTGGCTGATTACAGCTTTTAGGATGAAATTGGATTAGTTTTTGTAACATTAAAAAGAATATCATGTTTCTGCGAATACACTTCGCAGACTTTTAGTAGCCGATCCAGACCTTTAACAGAGGGACTTATTAACACCATATCAGCGGCATAAACTAAGTTATTTATCCTTGTGTTATCTATCCAACATCCCACTGTTGCCTCATTAAGTGAAGCAATTAATCCGTCGATATACACATTAAACAGCGTAGGGGAGAGCAACGAGCCTTGTCTCACCCCGCAAGAGGAGCCAAAACACTCGGATAGTACATTGCCCCACCTAACAGTGAAAGATTGGTGAGAATACCAAAATTTCAATAAATTTAATATGTACATGGAACCTTCCTGTCTTCTAGTTTTGCAAATAAAATATTGTGGTTCACCCTATCATATGCCTTACTTATATCTAGGAAACAGCTATAAATAGTTGAATTACTGTCAATGTATTTAGATATTGTTTCTTTAAGTACATAGATACACAGGTCAGTTGAGTGGGACCTTTTAAAACCAAATTGATTAGATGTCCATCGGAAATCATTTAATCGGCGGAACAAGAGTTTTTCTAGTAGTTTCGGTATACTGTATATATATATATATATACAGGGTGGGCCGTAAGTTTCCATACATAGGAAAAATAAACATTTTGTTATGGACAACCATTTTTATTTATATAATATGCTCTACATGGTTGCCATTGTTTTGAAAACACATTTCAATACGTGTTCCCCACTGTTGATGAACACGCATTAGCACAGTTGACGTTATGCTTGTAATGGCGTTGGTGATACGTTCCTTTAGATGCTTTATGTCTCGTATCTTTTCCTGATACACCATGGCCTTTAAGTGCCCCCAAAGATAGAAATCAAGGGGGTGAGATCTGGGGATCTGGGAGGCCACTCCACAGGACCACGCCGACCAATCCAAGCATCCGGAAAATGCTGATCCAAATACCGACGCACGTGAAGACCATAATGAGGTGGAGCTCCATCTTGCTGGAAGTAAACTGGGAAGTTACCTTCCTCGTTTAGCAGGGATGGGAAAATCTCTTCTTGCAACATGTTAAGATACCTTTCGGCATTAAGATTTCCACTGACAAAAATTGGTCCAATAATTCTGTCACCCCATATCCCGGCCCACACCATCACTTTACCGGCACCTTGCATCTTCGTCGGACTCAGCCAGTTAGGGTTAGCATTACTCCAATAACGTATGTTTTGCCGATTAACCTCTCCATTGACGTAAAAATTTGCTTCATCAGTAAACAAGATCTTACGTCAAACGCATATTCTTAGGGTATCTGAAACATAAAAACAAACGTTTAATTTTTCCTATGTATGGAAACTTACGGCCCACCCTGTATATATATATATATATATATATATATATATATATATATATATGAGTAAATCCTATCCTCCGTAGCGCACATATAGTATAAAAAAAAGAGTACACGGAAAACAGGAACGCAGTTATTTCCAAGATTTAAGTTTCCTCCCTCAAACGTCTCCCATGCAGTTACCATGGCAACCAATGTATGTTTTTGAAGGAAACCATTATTTGTTCCCTTATTAATTTTTAGAGCATGTTATAAAAGAGTATATATACACTGTGGAAATTAAT
>JAJOZX010002256.1:692500-696807 GCA_023014485.1 Bathynomus jamesi
GATATATATATATATATATGATACACCCAGACCGTGCATGGACCAAGAAATCTTCTGGGAAAATTAAATCCACTCTAGTCCGAATAAGTAATAGTAAATCATATACAGTATATATACACACATTATATATTGGTTGGCATGGTAACGCCGTCATTGGTAACCTATTTTATTGAAAATGCTGCTCTGTCTTGCACAGTCTTTCGAACACCTTTGAAAACACTTTTTTCGATAAGTTGTGTGTTATTTTGCTTTTCATTTCTCTACTTTGTAGTTTCATGTACGCCCTTTGGCTGCGTACACGATATGTACGTTTCTAAACAAATAAAGAGTCACTCATTTTTATCATGGATACGTATATTTAGGGTATGTATCACTGTACAGATCAAACTAATTATTATTAATTAATTAAAATACATATACAGAATCCCATTATAATACGAGTACTTTAGGTGTACATTCGAACTGGAGAAAAGAAAGTTAGATAGCCGGCGAGTTTTTACCAGTTTACCGGGTTGAAGAAGGTAACCAAGGACTATATAATATATTTAAAATTGTGTGAAGATTTCGTCACATTAACTGAACATTTAATCATAAGAAGAACGACAGTGTTATGTTGGTTAAAGCCAAACCATCATCACCATGAAGCAGCTGAATGCAATCTTGAAGGAAGGTTCCCAATAAACCTCGAGTGTCTGATGCAGCGATAAGTATAGCTTTAAATACGCAACTGCACCATCACCTTGAAGACTACAGAAAATATCCCTCGCATTAGAAACTCTCAAGCACTGAATTAAACCATAAAAGGAGGATGAACATATAAAAAATGTACTTTAATAAAATGGAAATAAATTAATATACGACAAACAAATCTGCGCTTGGGCTCCTACTGAGCAAAGTGTGAAAATTAAAGGTTGCAGGTAGCCTAAAAGGAAGGAATATCAATTTGATTATGGTAATATACGAACATATCAGGCTTCTGTATTATGAACTAGTCTTGGGACTGATAAATAAGGATAGATTTGCTGATTTTCTAACGTTACTTTCAGTTATAAAAGGTAATGAACTGTGAACTGTATCGTGGGAGACGCATCCTGCCAAAATAATGGGCCAATGAACATTCCCCAACAGAATGTTAAACATTTGTCATTTCACTCTTCATTCCTAAATCCAATTGAAAATTGTTTCAGTGTTCCATGAAAGCTCGTCGGGAGCGTAAACAATGCGACTAGCAGGATATATCGTATAACATCAGTAAGATCAAAAGAAGCCGGCATGTCTCTCATTCAAGAGGGATAAGACCACCTCCCGAGTAATATATTAACGTTTCACCTCATATAACTGGAGAAGTTGTAGATATCAGCTACAGACATTCTGCAACATTTCTGCCTAAGTGTTTAGATAGGGTAGATATTTGGAATTAATTTATGTCCATGTTTCAACGATTCTAATTGCTTTGTTAACTGTTAAATAATTACAAAGAAAAATCCTTAATTAAAACAACAAAATTATTTAATCATATGTTAAATATAGTTAAATTATTAACCCAGCTTTTCTGTAAATGGTTACGTTCACTCTCTAAATTTTATCAGAACAATAAGCATGGTTATACAACTATATATTTTTTTAGTCAGGAAGGAGGGGGCTAAGGTCGAACTCCCGAAAAAACGACCCCCCCCCACGAATAGAAGGAAAAAGAGACCCAAAATCATCGAGGTCCAAAGTTTTAGAAGTGCCTGGACACTGCGTTTGAGAGATTGGAAGGCAGAGACAGGGGTAAAGATGGATTGAGGGAGGTTGTTCCAAACTTGATCGGTTGAATAGATGAAAGATTAAGAATACAGATCAACCCTTGCGTTAGAGAGGTGGACAGAAAAGGGATGAGGCTGTGTCGAAAGTGTGGTACTGTCAGCTCTCCTTAAGGAGGAGGCACGCAGTTAGAAAGTTCAGAAGAGCAGTGTCTGTTATAATGGCGATAGTAGAGAGAGAGAGAGAGAGAGAGAGAGAGAGAGAGAGAGAGAGAGAGAGAGAGTGGTATATTGTGCGAATATTTAGTTCTTTTAATTATAGATTATTATCCGTGAACGTTCGAAATAATTAATTTATGTATAATATATATCGCGTGAAATACCTCTTAACAATCATTTCTGAAGGCTGTCGAAAGGAAATTGTAATGATAGTTTTTAAAACGGGCAACATCGATTCCACTACACACACACACACACACACATCCTTCCCGCATAAAAAAAATTCAGGAAGCTTTGAATATTTGATGTACGTCGCTGTCACTATAATCCCTACATTCTCGAAAACCATTAAGCTTTGTAAAAAGAATGGGAAATATAATTCAAGTGCAAAACACCTTATTTTTTTTCTTCTCGTTAAGAGGATCTTGAAAGTGACTGTTTCGAGTAAACGAGTAATTATGAAACAAATTTCAGTTGCTAACAATAAGCAAAACATTCGAGCACCATTTTTTTTTGTTTCGTTTGCAATGAACACCTTTTTCCTTTTTTTTCAACAAAAATGAAGCAAGGGATTGAATTAGTCGAGATTCAGAATAAATTCATTATATTTACGGAAACCGGCGTCCATACCTCAATGCGTAATACTCGTACCGTTTCCCTATAAGCGAACTGAAGACGCCGATTCGAATCCCGATGGTGCTGGTAATAGTAATGCTGGAATTAGAGCAATAGGTCGTATTAGCTGGTCTGAGCGCTGTACCAGTTTCTGGCGCTCCTCACTGATTATGAACAGTTATGGAAAAGACTGGAATTAATATTCCATTAATAAAACAAACTTGCGGTGCACATTGCTCGTGATGAATCATGCACCCGGTCCTATAAAGCCAGAACTATCTGCAATACAGACTAACGACAGAAACACGGAAGTAATTATAAATCACACTGTTCACTGGATTACGATAACTCGAAGCATATATATATATATATATATATATATATATACACACACACACACACACAGTATAATAATAATAATAAATAATAATAATACAAACGGCAAAGAAAATGAAAACCAATTCCAAGCGCATTTGTCTCCTACAAGACCTTCTCAAAGAATGAACAATAACTGAATGAAGTAAACAACCTACAATAGGGTTGTAATATTAAATTCTTTATTGGGGCAGACCCTATTGTAAGTTATTTACTTTTTTCAATTTTTGTTCATTCCTTGAGAAGACCTTGTAATAGATGAAAGTACTCGAAATAATTTTTAATTTTCTTTGCGGGCTCTACTGCATTTAATAAAGGTCACGTGAAAAGTGTGAATTATATCTGAAATAAAAAAAAAAAAAATATATATATATATATATATATTTTTTTATTTATTTATTTTTTTTCCCCCATGCAAAAGTTGGGCATCCTCGCTAAATTTATGAAAATGTTTGAACTGTGACGCATCCAGACGTTATATTCAGGCACTTACACGTTATAGTTGCATTCATTAGAAATAATGAATAAATGAAAGTAACACCCCAAGAAATGGTTAATGATGTTTTTAATTCTCAAGACTGCAACCTAAGAGTTAGGCAGCCTTCAAATCAGTAATTTGTAGAACATCGTGGTTACACCGTGCTCATTGTTGCAACACCTCTTTCCGTTGACCAGCAAAGTTAAGCGATACTGGGTTTGGGTTGTAGTTGGATGGGTGGACATCTACCGCGTTCAGAAATGTAGCGACCCGTGGTTCGGATTCCGCGTAAAGCTGTAGGTTCCCTCCGTCATTATGACCTTAGATGTTTCAAAAGAGGCTAAACAGCCCCAAAAACACGAGCTTAGGACTTCTTGTACGCAGCAGAAGTATGCAGTCATAATCAAAATTTGCTAGTATACATTTTCAGACAAAATTTAGACTCATAAATATGTATTTCATATAATATAATAGGTACCATTCGGTTTCAATAATCGGGGTACACTGCACAGAGCTGGGCACTTGCGGCATATTTCGCGGTACTGCGGTACTGCGGTACTACCGCACTACCAAACCGGTACCGCATAACGCAGTACCGCAAAGGATCGCTGAAAGTACCGCAGTACCGCTACCGCATTCAAATTTCCGCATACCGGTTTGGTACCGGTTTGGTAGTGCGGTAGTACCGCAGTACCGCAGTACCGCAAAATGTGCCACAAGTGCCCAGCTCTGCACAGTAACACTGGTTCTAAGGTGCGTGTGGTTTAATGTATCCCGATTATTATAACCGATGGTACCTTGTTTTTTCCGCGTGGATTTTCCAATCTACTGTCAAACCAACGATATTTTCTTCGAGAGAGCTTTCAAAAGACTTG